>JAJMBE010000153.1:0-24654 GCA_030565125.1 Candida pseudoviswanathii
GTCTTGAGTCTACCGCCTTAGACCAACTCGGCCACAGTGCCTGGTGCTAACCACTGGGCTATTCTAGTGATTTCGCAAAGTCTGAAAAATCCCGCTTTTATGCATTATCTTTATCTCCAATCCAAGTCCTTCAAATTGATTGGTATCGTCATCATTCTTCTCTGGCAACACATTCTGGGATTGGTCAATCATAAAGGAACCAAAATAGTCATCTACTTCCTTGAACCCACCAACAGAATACTCCGTAACTATCGCTACGTGGCTGCCTGGACGCAATACAATGATAGTTCCCTTGGTCTTGTCATAGATATCGATTGCTCTCTCGCGGTGGGCCCCACCAACACCAGCATACAGCTTCCGGTAGTCACAACGACACTTGTATTCCAACGGGTGGGTAAACTCTGGGAACTCCGTCACCTCGATATCACGTCTTTCGGAAGCCTAGATTGTGATCAAATCGATAACTGAATCGTCGAACGCATTGACTGGTGTGAACTTCTTGAGAACGAACTCCTTGCGACCCAACACCTCTCGAAACTAATTTAACTCTGTCATCTCTCCCTCCTCAGGGAAAACCAACACTCTGGACCTAACATCGGACGCTCTGCGTGTTCCTTTCCATTTGTCTCGCTGGATTTGCTACTGCCATTGTCGCCTTGGCCCAATTTGGGAACTTGCACAGATAGATGGCCTAAGAAAAGAAAGAGAAAAAAGATGATCAGGAAGAGTCCAATGCGCCCTATGTTGTAACCTCATTGATCACTTGCTTCGGTAGTTCGTTTGGCAAAGTGTTGTCCGACACGCTATACCTCCAATCTCCATAGTCCAATTCCAAATGAGGAAATGTGCGGCTTCCATCAAAAAATCTCATCCTCATCACCAAAAAAAAACGCTAATAAACCTGAAAAAAAATCCTACGAAAGAACCTGTCATTGCACCCCTTTCAATACCAACCCACCTCCTATCAACCAAACATGTCAGTTGAAGTCAGGAAAAGACCATTGGAGACCATAAGTCTGGCATCCAAAAGAAGAGCCACCGTGCAATCGACCAACCCCACGGACGAGTCCGGGTTGTCCCAATGTTACAAAACCGTATCGACATCATTATACGTCTCCTTGGCGCCTATCCACTTGCAGAATCCTATAAACGGCATCAAGCAGCAGCATTTGGATCCATTGATAATGACATACTTTGTCAAGGGTAAAGGTGTGGTTGTTGCGTACTCGAATATCAAGTTCTTGGAGGATCACAACGACGAAGACGAGGAAGAGTCGAGTTTCAGACTCGCTAAGATTGAAGGAAGTTCTCCGTTTACGTTCATGTGGATCTCCGTGGACTTCTTGTGCTGGTGTCCACAAGTGGGCGACATCTTGGAAGGTGACGTGTACATGCAAACCCCATCGCATATCGGTCTTTTGATAAACGATACGTTCAACGCTAGTATAAAGAAGTATAACATTCCTTCGTCATGGACGTTCAAATCAAGCCAGGTCGATGAGGTCTCGAGCGATGACAGAAAGACGTTTGGTCATTGGATAGATGAAAACGAAACGAAGATTGAAGGGAAATTGCAGTTTACCGTCAAGGCGATCTACACTACCGGAAGAGTTGTTTCTGTTGAAGGTACGTTGATTAAACCGGGCGAAGAAAGAAACGCCCAGCCTGTGTACACAGAAAGACAGGAGAAAAATGCAAGCGGTAAGCACATGAAGTTTGACGAAGAAGAAGATGTGATCACTACTGAGATTGCTGAGCCTGATGAAAACGACGAACTACCAGCATATGTTAAGGACTCCGATGAAGAAGAGGACAAGGATGAAGATGGAGAAGTCGTGAATAAGTCTGATTCGGAAGAAGATTTTGTGGAATCTGATTAGATGTGTGGATGTATATATACATGTAAACTATTTACAATATACTTTACTAAAAATTCTTTGTCTTTTCTTCGTTAATCATTCTCCAAATGGCGTCTTTCTCTCTATTAGTAGGTCTATCAAATTTTTTATTTCCCCGGGAGTACTTGCCTCCAGAGCCATAAAACAAGCGGTACAAGAACGAGCCACGCCTCCATCTATCAGAACGACGCTTTCCTGGTGGAGTGACGTGCACATTGGAAGATTTGACTGGGTTTCCTGCCCCCATCATTGTCAATTTTTGAACCTTGTGCAATCTCTTGAAGTTTAACCAGGTGATGGCCAAACCTTGGATAATGGAAAAGACAACAACCATCCCAAATCCCCAGCTTGACTCTTCGATATAGTTCTTCAAGTTCATACCATAGAAGGCAGGTAATAGTGTTGCAACTGTGAATCCCAAGGTGTAGACTGTAATCTTCAACTCAAACAACATCAACGAGTTTCTATTGGCGTCAAGAATGATGTTGACAATCTCTTCGGTTGCTTTGATATCACTTAGCAAACTACCAGCTTGTTGCACAAACTCATCACATTGTCTATAGTAACTCTCCAATATCAGCTCAATCTCATCATAATTTTCTTCCTCGGGCTTGAACTTCTTAGGGTCCGTCAAATACATTCCCGCTAGATCCTCGTCATTCTCCAACAACTCTTCCAAGACATCACGAATCAAGATCGCACGCTGATGGAAACTGGACAACTTTTTCAGATTAATCAACAACTCCTGCAACTTCTTACGATCCACTTCATCCTCCAACTCGGCCAAAATAATGCCACACTGCTGACGATGCAACTTTATCTCTGCCTCCAAGTAACTCATTATACTCACCAAGATGGACTCCAACGCCCTGAACTCATAACAGGTGCTGCTGGTCGGCGACTGCAACTTCAACTCCAAATCGTACATGAATATCCCCAACTTCGTCGCCACTTCGCTGTTCGACGTATCGAACACCATCACGGAGTCTTTCTTGATGATCGCCTTGATATGCAAAAGATTCACCAAGATCGCATTCGACGGCCGGATCATAATCACTGGGACGACATCGATGGCTGATGTATCGATCTTCCTTAAATCTCTGGGGAACAAGTGGTTATCTTTCAAGAACTGCATCTTGGGGTACTTTCTCGACACGGCCGTGATGTTACCTAGTCGGTCAAACACGGTGCACGAGACGTACAAGTCGCTGGGTATTATAGGTTTGAGCTTGTTGAAAATCATTGAGTCAGAAGGGATCACACTGGTGTTTAGATTTAGTGTCGATGGGACGGCGCCTTTGGTGGGTTTCTTCGCATCGCGGCTCTTTGAGGTGGTAGATTTGTAGCAAATGCAGGTGTGTGGCAGTATTGGACGGGGGAGAAGTCTTGTTGTTCTTGCGGGCCATAGTAGTCGTCTATAATGGTTCATGATGGCGTGGTTTGTGGTAGTGGGTTTGAGCTTCTTGTCTAGAAATTTTCTTCTTTTTTTCCCTCTTCGTTGCTGCTCGTCAGCTGCATGGACAGAGCCGCCCTTCGATAAGACCGCTCTTGTGCAAAACCTACAACTCAACAAGACCCTTCTAAATGACAAGTACATTTTATTGAAATGATCAGTTACTAGAACGGAGTTTTGATTAAATATAATAATGATAAAAAAAAAGAACTAACAATGGGTAGAATAAGGGCCAACTCTAATCAAAGAATTTTCTGGTTGCTGAAGGACCAAACAATTCCAATCTGATAGCAGGCAAGGCTTCTTCAGACAAGATCTTCAATCTTTCTTCCAAGGTATTGTCGACCTCGATCTTACCGGTACCATTCACAACCACGACACCACCAGCAATGTCTTTGGATAAATAGTCCTTGTCGTCGACAGTGACCTCGACCTTGAACTTGGCCTTATCCTCAAAGTTCTTAGCGGCGTCTGTGATGGCTTCCTTGGCAATAGCAACGTCTTGCTCTCTGACCTTGATGCTGACTTTTGGTTCCAATAAGGCTAACAAACCTTCTTCGATCAATCCGCTCAAAACTGGCTTGTATTGCTTCTTGTCCTGGGTGATTTTCTTCAATTCCTTTTCGGCATCGTCGAAAATATCCTGCAAGACTTCGTCCTTAGTAGACAAGATTCTCAATCTTGTCTTGTTGCCGATGGTGGATTTTGTAATTTGCTGAGCCAAACTAGCCTTCTTTAATTTTTGCTCGTATGTGGAATCTATAGCTGCGGTTTCCGATCTCACAATGGAAGCCTTTTCGATTTCGTATTCTTCATCTGCTTTCAATTTGATCTCCTTGGCCTTCTCTTTAGCTTCCTTCTCAATGAAGGCTTGCATTTTGGAAAGCTCAGATTTAACCTATACATTGCCTTGCGTTAGTACGGTCCACGTCCCCTCAAAAAAATTGTCCAATCATTCGTCGCGCTTGATACATACTTGTTCATCCGATAACGTCATCTTTGGCTATTCAATTGAAACTCTGCTGGGGAATAGTGTGGGGGAAGATGTAAATGACAGGCGTGTGGTGAAATATCTATACCAATCTTATCGACAACAAAAAATTTCCCTGCCATAATTTAAATTGGTTACACCAACGAAGAACGAAAATTAGCGAAAGGAAAAAAAGCCAATAGAAATTAACCCATTCGCACGACCACCAGTCCTATTAACCGGGCTGCCACGAAACCTGCTACAGCTGATGAACTCATAGTACTTTTGCCGTTTTTTTTCTCTATATATATTGCTACATTAGAATGAATGATCATACTTATATAACTTTGTCCAAGAACTTTCTGGCCAATTCAACCCCTAGGAAGGTAGCAGCGTTGGCTGGGAAAGCTCTGGCCAAGGCAGGACCAACACCAGGGAAGAAAGCCTTGATACCACCTTTAGCGTAGATGTTCTTAGTGGCCTGCACAATGGAGACCTTGACGTTGGAAGACTGCTGGGTAGACTTGATGGTGTCAATTGGGAAAACACCCAACCACATGGCAATACCAGCGAAACCACCAGCAGTGGTAATAGCAAACAAGGACAAGTCTTCACCAGGGGCAGTCAATTCCTTCTTGACCCATTCATAAGTAGCGAAATACAAGGCAGAACCTGGACCATCTCTGGCCAAAGTGGCCACGGTACCCTTGAAGATGGATCTGATACCACCGGTTCTGTACATTTCAGCAACAACGGCACCCATGGACTTGGACTTGGCACCTTCTTGGATCTGCATCATGACCTTGACTCTTTCGAATGGAGCGGCAACCAAAGTGGTTGGGATGGCACTGATGAAACCGGCAGTCGAAATGTCTTTGATTTCAAACTTGTCGACTGGCTTACCAGTGAAGGAGGAAACCAACTTCTTACCAACGTCGTAACCCCAGAAGGAAACAGCAAACATTGGGGTAACGCCCAATAATGGAGGCAAGACACCTCTGTATAACCCAAACAACCCGTCCTTGGCTATTGTTTCTTTGACACATTGCACGGAGGATTTGTACAACCCAGTTTGCAATCTGACCTTGACCAAGTCGAATGGGTGGCCGGTCAACACGGCACAAATACCACCAAAACCACCGGCAGCGAAGGATTTAACATTATCGGCTAAAGCAGAATCAACGTCGTCCATCTTGTATGTGAGTCTATGTATCTATCGGGAATAAATAAAGGGGGAACAAGGGAAAGAAAGAATATGAATATGTAGATAAGGCAACTAAACTGGAGAAATCAAGCTGGTTGATGAGTGCCCAAATAATGAATATAAAGATGAAGATAGCTTAAAGAAAAGAGGTCTTTCGAGGAAGGATAAAAAAAAATTTTTTTGGTGAAAATGAAAATCCGGGGGATTATTTATATTTTATCGACAACCTGTGAGAGAGCAAAGTAAAAGCTCTGTAAGTGTGTGTGTGGGTGAAAAATTCTTAGCCACTTGACCGAGGAACTCCAGGCAGAAAAAAAATAAAATGTATACAGACGCTGCGTAGTGCCAGACTCATTATACCACAAGACATTTATAACTTACCCTCGTCTTCCAATGAAAATCGTCCTAGTAAATTGGCATCTTGTAGCCCGCCATTGTTTTGGGATATACGCATACGGGGTTTATACTCTTAAACCGTCTCACTAGCCCAACCCCTAAAAGGAGAACAACCTGTTCGGCTAAATGTGTGAATTGTTATTTTTCTTTTTTATTATCTGAGGTCCCACACTTCACATGAACTCCGAAGTTGGTTTGTACATGCATGTTTTGTGATCGCACATACTTTTTCTTGTACCGTTGAGCTTTGTAACCATGGTCATATTTTTTTTAGAACGCTGTTCACCCACAACAACCTCACACTATCTCGGGCACTGCGTTATGATTGGTCCAACTAAAATACAACGATACCCCCCTATCAAATCGTTTATTACAACATCTTACTTAACTCCTTTAAATTGTAATCTCTGTTTAAATCATCTTTGAAGTCTTTCAATTGCAGTTGAAAATCTCTCTGGTAAATGTCCTTATATATCTTGTTCTTGACCTTATGTAACTGGAACTCGAGATCTTCTCCGTCCTGCTGTATGGCAAAGCTTCGGTTTACCTGTTCGCTTTGAAGCACCAACCCATAGTTAACCACCAACGAGTAATACTCTTGGCTCGTGTTGATGAACTCAAATATGGTTTGCAAAAGATCGTATATCTGGTCAATCAAGCTCAAGCTGGTCTCCATGCCCTTGTACTTCTCATTCAATAAGTTGTTATTGATGATGTTATCCAAGTAGCTGCCGTGCATCTCAACCAACTCATCAATCGTCAATAAATTGACGTTGAATTGGTTCTGGTTCTGGTCCTGTTCAATTGGCAAAAACAGCTTGTTCATTAAAAAGGTTTCCGTATTGTAAAACAACTTCTTGACAATGAACTTCTGGAAGCTATCCTCAATGACTTCATATGACAAATATGCAATCAACTCGTTGAGGAACAACGAGAACTGGTTCCTTATGACGGAAATTATGCCAATGGACTTGGCCAATGGTTTCATGTTTCTGTTGGGCAATTCTCTCACCACGTTATGGTTCAACTCGTTAAACATATCGAAGTTCAAGTTCAACAAATGGCTCAAGTTTCGTAACTTCCACAAGAAGTGGAAAATCTTTAAATACTTCAAATGATGCTTGCCTTCAAACAAATAACTCATTGGCAAATCATCAATCTTGTACTCGATGGTGAAGGTTTCCCACCCCAAGTTGCCATGCTGAGGATTCAAAAGTCTTGAGTCTAACCTATTCAAGTACTCGGAGTTCTTGACCGAGGAAATCTGCACCGCTTCCTGGAGCACCTTGCTGAGGTACGTGGAGGAAATGTTGACTGCTGAGTCGTTGAACACGTTCAGCCCTCTAATCATCAACGCGTCAATAAACTCGTTGGTCTCCATAAAGTAAAACCTCTTGAAGTTGCAGAAATGTGTAAACATTCGATTGTCTCCCTGTATGATCTGGGTCAAGAATGATAGGATTTCATGGTACTGTGAATTGATCAACTCCATGATTTCGTTCGTCGACATGGATGCTAGACCATGGTAGTTGCTGAACACAATGGTGGAATACTTGACATTAAACTGGTTAACCCATTTCAATTCTCGACAGTACTTGTTCAAAAAAATCAACGTCTTTCCAATCTGGAAAATCTTGTCGCTTAGTTTCATAAACTCGGGCACTCTCTCGGGCAACAACCTTATGATGTTGTTGAACTCGTTTTCTTGCGGGTCAAAT
Organism: Candida pseudoviswanathii; assembly: GCA_030565125.1. Classification (NCBI taxonomy): domain Eukaryota; kingdom Fungi; phylum Ascomycota; class Pichiomycetes; order Serinales; family Debaryomycetaceae; genus Candida; species Candida pseudoviswanathii. The sequence continues at coordinate 7,640 of JAJMBE010000153.1, forward strand.
CTTATGAAAAATTCATTGTTGTTGTCAATCAACTCACCCTTGATGATCCAATGCTCGAGGATATTGTAGTATGGATTTACCACCTCATTGAACGCAACACTGGCAATCTCTTTAATTCTCAAGTCCCCGTGCTTGGTGAAGTTGTAAATGACCGCGAGAAACTCGTACCCATCGCACTGGGTTAGCTTGCTTGAGACTCGGTACAAGAACCTGAGTTTGAAAATCCACGGGAATATCGAGTTGTACACCGCTAGTATGGAGCTTGGTTGGTTGTTAAACACATGGTTTACTAAATTGGCGTACTCGGTCAATTGAGACTCTAAAACCGCAATATACGCTGTCTTTATCGCCAGCTGCAATGCTCCTTTATACTTCTCAACAACCATGAGGAGCTGTTTGTACAATATGGCAAACTCAAAAACTTGTCGCAACAACGAGCTGAAACTGTTGTTGATGTCCTGTGGGATTTCTAGTCTTTTGAAGTCGTTGCTAAATGTGAAGATCTTGGAATCCAGTCCCAATAAAGTGTATGGTAAATAAGTCAATATGGTCTGTTCGGATAATGTATCGTAATATGGTTCTACTAGTTGTGACAATGTGAGCGCTGATGCACTCGGGAGATTATGATGTTGCTGTTGTGCATGCGTTTGCTTGGATGGTGACACGCTGGAAACTGACGATAGCACTTCTTCCGGATGATGATGATTCTGTGCGTGTTGTGGCTGTTGCTGCTGACTATTATCTCTCAACGCGTCTAGGAACGCAAGGTAGTTACAAATCTGATCTAGTGATTTAAACCTGCTCAATGAATTGACGATATTCTGAAACTCTACCCACTCGTTCTTTAGATTATTGCTCAAGAACTGTACTTTTAGTTTCGTTACTATTGTCTGGAGGTCATACGGTTCGGTTGCGTTGGCTGGATGTAGTAACGTTGTTTGTAAATCGTTGGTGATACTCTGGATGAATGCTTCTCCAAACTCAACGGGTATCAATGCCTTGACTAATCGATTGGAATATAGTTTGATGAGCTGTTCTTTCGATAGTGCCATGATGTGACTGTGTGTATATGGAGTGGGTGGTGGGCTCGTTGTCGTGTAGGATCTAATGGTTCTGGGTATACTGGCTCTGTGATGTTGTACCCTTTGTTTCCCTGTCTGAATTGTTTTGGTTTGGAGTTGCAAGCAGAAAAACCAAAACAAAACCGAATGGGAAAATTTTTTTGTCGCTGTCTCTCTTTTCCGTTGACTGTGCAGAAACGTGTCGCCAGTCGATTCTCTTTTTTTTTACAACCAATGCTTTAACGACAACTTCGATTGAACGTAACATTCATTAGACTGCCACTATAAATATAAACAAAGAAAAGACGTGAAGGATATCCCCTCACATAAACAAGATACTCGAATAATAACAACTATGTAAAAAAATTGAATAATAAAAAAAAGGAATCAAGTATCAATGTGTGTCTCCGGAACGGTTGGTTGTCTTCAAGCGGAAATACCAGATGAGACACCAAGTGGAGTAATGGCTGGTTCAACAACATTTGGGTTCAAGTCAGCGTCGGTCAAAGCCAATTGCTCGTCAGTCCAAATGTGTTCAACTTTACTGGCACCTTCGATGCCAACACCACACAATCCACCTTCCTTCTTCCAGTCGCTAATTCTCTTCAAGTTCAATTCGTTAAAGACAGATTCCACAGATTCAATCAATTGGTTGGAGAGCTCTGGGCCGTGACCTGGCGTAGGAGTGATTCTCAATCTTTCTTCACCAATTGGAACGGTTGGGAAGTTGATTGCTTGCACGTAAATGTTGTGCTTTTCCAACAACAAGTCAGAAGCACGCTTAGCATCAGCGGCATTACCAACCAAGACTGGAACAATGTGGGATGGGTTTGGAATAACTGGGATACCAATGTCATTCAAGTTGTTCTTGACGTATCTGGTGTTCTTTTGCTGGGCAATACGATCCTTCAATGTAGATCTTTGATGACGGATGGAAGCAGAGCAACCAGCCATGATGGCAGGTGGCAAGGAAGTGGTAAAGATAAAACCTGGTGCGTAAGATCTGAACCAATCAATCAAGTTGGTCTTACCAGTAACATACCCACCAACAACACCATAAGCCTTACCCAAAGTACCGGTAATCATATCGACTCTGCTCATAACGGTGGTCAAGTCCTCTGGGTTCTTGAGACCCAGCTTCAAGTGAGCTTCAAAGTTCAAGTGCTCGGCAACACCAGCACCGTGTGGACCGTACATACCAACGGCATGGACTTCGTCCAAAAAGGTCAACGCACCGTACTTTTCGGCTAAATCACAGATAGCTTCAATTGGGGCAATGGATCCACACATGGAGTAGACGGATTCAAAGGCAATCAATTTCGGAGTGGATTTTGGGTACTGGGCCAACTTGGCTTCCAAGTCCTTCAAGTCATTGTGCTTGAAAATTTGCTTGGCAGCTCTTGAGTTCCTGATACCTTGAATCATAGACGCGTGGTTCAACTCGTCAGAGAAGATGACCAAGTTTTTGAGTTTCTGACCCAACAATGACAAAACGGCATCATTGGCAACAAAACAAGAACTGAAAACCAACGCCGCTTCGTGTTTATGCAACGCCGCCAACTCAGATTCTAACTTAATAGCGTGGGAATTGTGCCCCGCGATGTTTCTAGTACCACCGGCACCAGAACCGTACTTGACCAAAACACGCTTCATCTCGTTCAAGGTCTTTTCGTTCTTACCCATACCCAAGTAGTCGTTAGAACACCAAACGGTAACCTTGTCTTGTTCGTGGGCACGATGCGCTTTCGGGAACTCCTCGGCTAAACGGTTGATATTGTTGAAGAAACGGTACGACTTGTCCTGTCTCTTTTTGTGTAACTCGTCACTCAAGTAACCATCATAGTCAAAAGCAGCCTCTTGGGAGTCAAATTGGACTGGGTGGGTGCTGAAAGGAGTAGACTTTGGGTCAACACGGGTAGCAGCAGTGGCTCTGACTGGCTTGGTGGCAGACGAATAAGTTCTAACCAAGGACATTTCCTTAGCTTTGATGGCGTCTCCAACAATTGGGCACTGACGTGCCTGTCTAGCCAACCCGCCGGAAGTTTTACTTAATTGGCGTAAAGCTTGGGTTGAGGTAGACTTAACGAATGGACAAACTGACATTGAAACTTTGGTAAGGGATTCCATATCGACCAAAAAAAGAAAAAGAAAGAAACAAATCAAAAAAAATTCCAAGAAAAAGGGAATAGACCAACCAATTGATGGGTTTATATAAGGTAAATAACTAGCTCGGGGTGGGTACGAAAATTCTCCGTGTTTGGTTCCTAGCTTCTGTGTGTGATTGTTTGCCCTTTGAGAAAGTGAAGATCTTCAAAAAAGGAAGCAGAAGTTGGGTAAAGTAATATTGTTCTTTTTCTGGTTAAACAAGAAAGAAGAATGTATTAGATGAAAATTTTTCTAACAATTTTTTTTTCTTTTCGTTCTACTGCAAGTTTATTAAAGCTGGAGAGAAGTTTAGGTTCCCAGGCGAGTGCGGTGCGGTGCGGGACTTGGTTGGCTGCTTTTTTTTCTGCTTCCCTGCCAATGGAAGCTGTGAAATTCAAAAGTTGGGGTTCTATTATTTTTTTTGGGGAGAGCGGCAGCGGCGATGGAGCCCTAAACAAGTAAACTTTTCCATGTGCCAATGCAAAGTACTCGACGCTGACTAATCATTATTCTCTCTTTTACTACATTTGTATCGTCCTCCTCTTCTTCCTCCCCTCTGGTATCCGCTGACGGGATTTGCATCTGGAATAACAGATAGGGCCGTTCCTTGTTATTGTGTGGTGTAGCAAACCAGGAACTCCTCCTCCTCTCAAACGTATTTTTTTTTTTGAAAGGACCGCTGATCGTTCTTCATTAGTCACACGAATTACCCAATGAGAGAAGAATGAGTCCCATCACCTTAGGGAGCTTCGAAATTTATCCGTTTCCACGAGGCCAAAGGCTACCGTTTAACAATGGTTATGTTCTCTTTCCGCGTCATATGACTAAGTTACACAATATCCACTGCCCATGAAGTAGCCGGGGAATAAGGAATGGACTTTGAAAATGAACGACACCGGGAACGATATTCCCAGAAGGATTATTCAATGGCCCTTGATGTGTACGTTCGTAGTTCTGTCTGGACTTTATTCTCCCGAATTCCCCTCCCCTTCGTAGAACATTTTGATATATTTGCTGTATTTGAATTGACCTCGTCCTGATTGGCTGAGGTCAACCACACACACAAAGCGAAAGCCATCATCATGAACCTAATCAAGAAACATTCTCAGTTTAGCTCATGTGCAAGACACGAGAATTTGACATATCGATGATCCACATCAAACAGTTGACACGCGAACGTATAAAGGCACATTCTCCTCTGTAACAGAGAATGAGTTGTGCGTATCATTTGCAATGGGAGTGAAGGTGCGGAAAAAACTCCGAAACTTTATCCACGCTCTCCTCCTCGATGATTGCCAAATGCGGAACTAATGGGGTTTGGACGTGTTGTATGGAGCAGGAAACTTGATGCGAAAGAATAGAAAGGAACCCAAAACCCTGGAGGTCTAGAATGAAGGCATCGATCTGTAATCACACGTGATCTGCTAATGACGCTATTGTTTTCGAGCTGTTATTGTAACGTTGCGATTCTCGTTGAACAATCCTGCCTTTAAAGAAAGTTTGGTCCAATTTCTTGAATAAATTCTGGACAACTTGGTTGAACTCTAAGAATTTCTCACCCCCCCCCCCCCAGAAAAATGCAGTTCTGATCAAGATGTCAATGATGTTGATTTATCTCCCCGTTTTCTAAAATATCTCAAGGACTACCAAAATTATCACCGAGAAAACGAACCAACTTAAAAACACATTAGCTTGGCGCTAGTCGTGCGGAGGCTAGGGCTTATATCAAACAATATGTTACTGCGATACACGGAGAAGCACATAGGAAGCAATCAAGCAATGCCTATGTCTCCCTACGTCTGCTCCTGCTTGTATTTGCATCTGCCAACGAATGATCCTTGGGCAAACTGTACGATTTGCAACTTGGCGAACTCTCACGAGGTCATCAGCCTCGTAGTAACAAGTCACGTGTTACAGACAACACTTCTAGTCTTGTTATTTCGAACCCACCGTGAATCGAACGTCATGTTGTGCATCCTACCTGTATGCCAGCCTCAGAGCACTCACACTCGCTGGATCTCCTCAGGGGGAACCAAGAGTCCGAGTGTGCTGTATTTTGCATAGATTGGCATACAAACCTCTCCAATTATAATTAGAATTATAGTTGCGAATGAAAAACGGAGCCTTAGTTAAAAATCCACCACAGACTCGGGGGGAAGCAAAATAAAAAAAAAATAGCATTCTGCACTTTATACATATATCCATGGTCTAATGCTCTGTGATCCCGTTTGAGCAGCCCTACTTAACGGTCATCTGTTTGAGATCCATCAGGAGACAAGATCATTCGCTGCGGCAAGCTCTTAGTCGTGCATTATCGAAGAACTTGCGACTTATTAGGGAGCAAAATTGCCTGCACACTGTTTAGGCTTTGTGACACGTTTTTTTCTTAGTTTAGAGCTCTTCCGTCCCACCCCCACATTAAACAACATTCGATTTTTCCAATGCACCTTTATTATTTGCGCCATTGTCTCCCACTCTGTTATCAGCTGTGTATATGTGCAGTTTGCTAAAGCTGGTGATTGTCTACGTAAATATTACTTTGGGAAACTGGGAGTTGGGCCCATGGCGACATAAAACAGCGTGATTGCACTTGTCATCCCCACAAGTCTTGTCCTCACGCCTCATTGGAGCAATCATATTCCCCCGAATCGCTCCTGTATATTTAAAATACTCCCTATCCCCCCTTTTCCGGGCTTATTTTAAGTTGTTTATTGTCTAACAACAAAGGAAAAGCAAGAATTGCCTTGGTATAAAAAAAAGGAGTCTCCGATAGCCCCAAAACACATAAATAAAATTGCAAACCTTTTTTTTTTAGTATATAAAATATGTCACTTGTCCTCAAGCGATTACTTCCAATCAGATCTCCTACTTTACTCAATTCGAAGTTCATACAATTACAATCTCAAATTCGCACAATGGCTATCCCTGCTACTCAAACTGGATTCATTTTCACCAAACAAGAAGGTTTAAACTACAGAACCGACATTCCTGTCCGCAAGCCACAAGCCGGTCAGTTGTTGTTGAAGGTTAATGCTGTTGGTCTCTGTCACTCGGATTTGCACGTGATTGACAAGGAGCTTGAATGTGGTGACAACTATGTCATGGGCCACGAGATTGCCGGTACCGTTGCTGAAGTTGGTCCTGAAGTTGAAGGCTACAAGGTTGGCGACCGTGTTGCTTGTGTTGGTCCTAATGGGTGCGGGGTCTGTAAGCACTGCTTGACTGGTAACGACAATGTCTGTAAGACTGCTTTCCTCGACTGGTTCGGGTTGGGCTCTGATGGCGGGTACGAGGAGTACTTGTTGGTGAGAAGACCAAGAAACTTGGTTAAGGTCCCCGACAATGTCTCGATTGAAGAAGCTGCTGCTATTACTGATGCTGTGTTGACTCCTTACCATGCTGTCAAGACGGCCAAGGTCAAGCCAACCAGTAACGTTTTGATTATTGGTGCCGGCGGATTGGGTGGTAACGGTATCCAGACTGTCAAGGCTTTTGGCGGTAAGGTTACTGTTGTCGATAAGAAGGAGAAGGCACGTGACCAAGCTAAGGTTTTGGGTGCTGATGAAGTCTACAGTGAAATTCCAACAAGTGTTGAGCCAGGTACTTTTGATGTCTGTCTTGATTTTGTTTCCGTGCAAGCCACCTTTGATCTCTGTCAAAAGTACTGTGAGCCAAAGGGTATCATTATCCCAGTTGGGTTGGGTGCTACCAAGCTCACCATTGACTTGGCTGATTTGGATCTCCGCGAAATCACGGTTACTGGTACCTTCTGGGGAACAGCCAACGACTTGAGAGAGGCGTTTGATTTGGTTAGTCAGGGTAAGATCAAGCCGATTGTTTCTCATGCCCCATTGAAGGAGTTGCCAAACTATATGGAGAAGTTGAAGCAGGGAGCTTATGAAGGAAGAGTTGTCTTCCACCCATAATGGAGCCCCCTTTATATATATACTATAACGTAGGAACTAGCAAAAGAAAAAGGGAATAGCATAGTGAACATATTGCAACAGGAAGGCATATTTCCGTTTTCAGTAATTTTTGCGGCTGCCGCACAACATTTCCCAGTTGGTAAAAGGTGCATAAACTGAGCAGAAAAACAAAAAAAGAAACACTGGCCACACAGAGAAAATTACAACAAAGAAGAACGGCAGCATAAGCATTCGTTTTTTTCTTTCTCTCTTTGCAACATGGATTTAGTTGGTGTCAACAGACTGCTTGTGGGGAGGAGAGGTGGGTGTAGATGTTTATAAGGTGATTCCCCCCTGGTGTATTTGACACATTGGGCTGAGATGGGGGACGAGGAGCCCTCTCCCTACTAACGTATTATATTGATAATGCAGAAGAAGATCTTTTTCCGGTTGCGTTCCTGAATTCTAGAAATGACACTGGAGACAGAGCTGAGCCAGCCAAACAGAAAAAACGACAACGAAACCGAGCGAGACAGACAGAAGAGACACAGGCGAACAATGCACGCCCACCGCTCCACGGCATGCCTCTATCACCAACCAGACGATCGTGTGACGGGCAGAAGATACGACCACCGACCGCATGATGATTGGCTGTAGACAGTTGTAGAATATACGAGCATTCATTTGCAGGACGTGTTTGCCCATGGTTTGTAGATTCTCTTTAATTTTTTTGCCCTCCTTCCCACGTCCTCTGGGCTGTTGAATTTCTTTGTTTGTGTTTTCCCTGGGGATGTCTGGTTGTCTGGCTGTTTTGCATGTTGTCTTCAATTGCCTTGCCTGGTGTTTTTTTTTTTGTTGACTTTTTTTTCCCTTCCTTTCTTTCTTTTTTATGTGGAAAACATTTTTCTTCTTTTTCTTTAAGATTTTAAGATATTTACCAATTTACAACCAAAAGAAAGGACAGCCCTTTTCGTCAGGTTAGCTAATCTACAGGCAATACATTGTACACACCACTTGCTACAACCAGCGTGACTCGTTTTTTTTTTTGGAGAAGGAACCTCAGTCAAGGAAGAGAAAGATGTCTGTTGAACCAGAACAGCAGGAACAAAACCTGCAAAACCGTAGATTAGAGGAGGAGGCAGAAGAAAAAGTACAACCAGCAGAACAACAACAAGAAGAACCCCCAGAACAACCTCAAGAGGAACAAAAGGCTGCAAGTGAGCCTGAAGATGAGAACAAGAAAGAGGAAGAGACAATAGAGCTTAAGCAAGAGCGAACCGAGGAAACACCAGGTGTCTCTGGCAAGAGAGAGGCAGAAGAAGAAACTTCGGTGCTCAACGGTGACTCCCACGACCAGATTGAAGAACCTTCTGCCAAAAAAATAAAATTGGAAGAATCTAACGGATCCAGTAACATAACCACATCAATTCCAAAGGAACAAAGAGTCGTTGTCACTCCGCCAAAGAAACCACAACTATTTTACATCCCGCTAAAAACAGGGTTGGTCTACGATGTGAGAATGAGATACCACGCCAAAATTTTCACCTCGTATTTCGAGTACATTGACCCTCATCCAGAAGATCCTCGTCGTATTTACAGAATCTACAAGAGATTGGTGGAGGCAGGATTAGTGCAGGACTCGTCGTTATCGGGTGTTGACGAAATCGGGCCATTCATGTTGAAGATCCCAATCAGAGAAGCGTCGACCGAAGAGATCTTGGAAGTGCATTCCGAAAGCCACTTGAGCTTCATCCAAAGCACGGAATCGATGAGCAGGGACCAACTTCTTGAAGAAACCGAAAAGGGGGATTCCATATATGTCAACAACGACTCGTACCTATCGGCTAAATTATCGTGTGGTGGAACCATTGAAGCCTGTAAAGCTGTTATTGAAGGCAAGGTGAAAAATTCATTAGCCGTTGTGAGACCACCGGGCCATCACGCCGAGCCAGATACTCCAGCTGGGTTTTGCTTGTTCAGTAACGTTGCCGTGGCAGCGAAGAACATATTGAAGAGCTACCCGGAGTCTGTCAGAAGAATTGTTATTGTTGATTGGGATATTCATCACGGCAATGGTACGCAAAAGGCGTTTTACAACGACCCGAGAGTTTTGTACATCTCCTTGCACCGTTATGAGAATGGGAAGTTTTACCCGGGTACCAAGTACGGTAACTCCGACCAAGTCGGCGAGGGTCCTGGAGAAGGCTACAACATCAACATCCCATGGAGATCGATGGGCATGCACGATGGAGACTATGTATATGCATTCAACAAGATCTTGTTGCCAGCTATAACCGAGTTTGACCCGGATTTGGTGATTGTGAGCTCTGGCTTTGATGCCGCCGATGGTGACATGATCGGCGGATGTCACGTGAGTCCATCTGGCTACGGATATATGACGCACATGTTGAAAGGTATCGCCAAGGGCAAACTAGCTGTTGTTTTAGAAGGAGGCTACAATTTGGACTCCATCGCCAAGAGTGCGTTAGCCGTGGCTAAGGTTTTGGTTGGCGAGCCACCAGAAAACACAATTACTTTGCTCCCCCATTTAGAGACTATAGAGGTTGTTGATGAAGTTATTAAGATCCAATCGAAGTATTTCAAATCGTTGAGACATGGTATCCCAGAGAAAATCTTTGAAGACGTTTATGAGTTGCAGAGCGTGGAGGATCCTAACTACAAGCTCGTTAATGTTGCCGATCCAATACGATCTCACCAAGCCAATGAGTTGTTCAACAAGCGTGCATTCATTAACCTTCCAATCATCAACACGACCAACGAAAATGAGAAATCGGCATTTAGTGTTGATCTCCCGGATCAACTAGAAGACTTGATCATTGCCAGCCCCGATATCTACGACTGTTCCACCATCATACTAACAATCCACGATACACCGGATATCTGGGCCAACATAAACCCCACCAACGGTGTGATAGAGAGTAATTCTACGATTGTCTTGGAACACCCATTGAACCAGCTCATCGAGAAAATCCACAAGGAGAAGGATCCCGAGAATAAGGAAAGATTTGGGTACATTGACATCAACATACCTTCATTCCAACTCCCAATACCCGGATTATCCTCGGACCCATCCACATACAACCCAATAATATTCGCACAAGAAGTGCTATTATACATCTGGGACAACTACATCACGTACTTCCAACAGTTGAAGAAATTGGTACTTGTTGGGTTTGGGGATAGTTATCAATCAATAGTGCACTTATACGGCAAGAGAAACTCACAAGAAATCAAAGAATTGATCAAAGGAACAGTGGCGTACTTGAACAGAACGCAATTGAAACCCGTTGTGCCCGTGATGGACGAATCCATGGTGGACTGGTACTACAAGAACTCGTTGATTTTCACCAGCTCGTCGAATTCATGCTGGAGTGGGACCAACGGCACGAGTGGTGCATCGAACGGTGGTTCAAGCGGTGGATCGAATGGCAAGGGCGATTCAGGGGACGATTTCTCGAACAAGCGACCAAGAAAGAAGTTTGGTAGGGTGAGGAAATCGAAGTCGGACGGGTTGCCTGATGTGATTCAGGATAAGTTTGATGAAGGGGTGGATTTCATCTTGGATTCAATTGAGGATTTGTCAGGCTCGGAGGACTCTTAGACAAGACATACGACATGCATGTGTAATATAAAAGAAAGAAAACTTAATACATAAATGTAATATAACATTGGAATAACAACACGACGTGATCATCTAAAATTGACAAGATTAGAAATATATATAAAAAAAAGAGGTATTAAACAGTTACTTTGCGTAGGGGCACTATACATAACTGGGGAATCTTTTGGAAAACTGTTTCTCTAAATCATCTAAGTCCGGCATGGAGATCTCGCTCGACGTGCTCAATCTTCTGCCGTTCTCTTTCTCCGGGGATTTCAAATACGTTGGTTTCTTGGGCTTCGGTGGTGGTGGTTTGGTTTTGACGGAGCCAGAAGAAGGCGGTGCTCTTACTTTGCTCATTGGTCTGGATTGCTTGACTGGTTCTTGTGGAATAGATGGAGATTCGGATCTTCGAGACGATAACCCAATTGGAACTGCTGGAGGTGACAACTTCTTTCTGCCCAGGTGGTGTTTGTGATGGTGGCGCTGTTGGGTGGGTTTGTTGTCGTACAACGATTTGTTAATACTGTCAATGTCGTCAGCGACTTTGCTATCAGTAAACCTACCATATCCCAGAGCAGATTTATGAACACGATGGGAATCGTTCTGTTTCAAAAGCTGTTGCATTCTGTTCTGGATCGTCGACGACGTGGATGAGGATGCAGTAGCTGTTGTTGCAGCCACTGTGGATGACGACGATGTTGAAGGTGGCGTCTTTCTTTCTTCTCTTGCGGGTTCTGCGTCAGGTGTCTTTCTGCTTCCTGTCAATATCTGCTTGAGACTCTTTCTTCGGTTGCTCTTTACCGAGCTTCCAGTGTTATTAGCGCTTATACTTCCACCTGTACTAATTTTTCTCAACCCATTCTTCAATGCATTCTTCAAGCTGCCTCCGGTATCGTGGCTGACAGGGAGATGCATGTGATAGTGCTGGTCTTCTCTTGATTTCAAGAACTCCAAAGTTCCATCGTCATCACGGTTATACTCAAAACTCTCTCTTCCTTTGGCCAACTCTTTCTTGACATAGTCCTGTACAGACGGAGACGATCTGTTACCCTGGGAGTAGATTCTCTTCATCTGCGAATCCTCGAAATATGCACTCAAAGGTCTACTTGGAGATTTGACAGGCTCCAGTGTGAATGGTGACGATACCTTTGTTAATATCTTGGTCTTGTCGATAGATGCAAATGGATCTGATTTGACGGCCGCAGTTCTTTTGATTTCTGGTACTGTGTGCTCCGCCTTGATTTCTTCGATCTTGGTAGCTGCTGTAGCTTTTGCTGGTGGTAGTGGCTGGGTCATCATCTTCAGACTCTCTCTGATACTATAAGGAATAACATTAGGCACACCCTTCTCACCTTTCATGGACGCAATTTCTCCCAACAACTGAACCGCATTGGGTCTTCTTCTTGGGTCGGCTCGAAGACACACTTTGATGACATTCTTCAATCTTGCTGAGAACATCAGACCTGGCTGATCATTGAATCTTAAATTCTCTGAGCAGTTCAAAATCGTGCGTTCCAAATCATGTAGGGAGTTTTGGTCTGGTCTCTCAAATGGGGTGGTGTAGTAACACAACTTGTACAAGAAAATGCCCAATGCCCATATATCCAGTTTATCGTCGATTGGGAACCCTTTGGTCAAATCAATCATTTCTGGTGCCCTATACTGTGGCGTCGTGTGCTGCATCAAATCATCTTTCATCAACTGCAACTCCTGTGGGTTTCTTGGTGGGGGCATGTAATTGACACTAGATCCGAAATCACATAACTTGAACACTCCTTTGCCGTCGATCAACACATTTTCAATCTTGATATCTCTGTGAATTAAAGGGGGGCGCAAATGATGACACATGGCAACCCCAACAGTGACCTGATACATAATGTCGACAATCTCGCTCTCTGTCAATTTATTCGTTAATCTTGTATTCATGAAATCAATCAATCCGTTCCTCTCACAGTACTCCATCAACAAGAAGACTTCGTATTGTTGTTGAATTGGCGGGCCGCCATTTTCTGGACCCGTGTTGTCCACACTCATTCTAGAAGCGTGGGAGTCAATGTACGACACAATGTGCTTGTTGCCCCTTAATCGTCTCATGGCATCGACTTCCTGTCGAAGCAAAGTCAACTGCCACTTGCTGGGCACCGCGACTCTTTTCAAACAGGCCACGCTGGAGCCCTGGAAGGGTGGATCAATGTTACAAGTGTAGACATGTGCAAAGCCACCTTCTGAGATGTATTTGATAATTGAGATCTGGTGGGACCCCACTGTGAGCTTTGTCCCTGGTTTATATGCATTAGGAGGGGCCGGTGGCATGGTTGTGTGTGTTCTTCTAAAGTGTTTGTGTGTGTGTTTGTGTGGGGGGGTGGGAGGGCGCAACCCTTTGTGGGTGGGTTTGGGTTGGTGGAAGTGTGTGTTGGTGGTTTAGTCGGAGGTTGTGAGAAACGAGCCTACAGTAAGAGTGAGAGTGAGAGTGAAAGTGAGAGAGTCGTTGAAAAAAAAAAATGCTTGACTCTCTCTTTTTTTCGCCCTGTGTTGTGTGTACCTCGCTGTGTGCTGCGTGTTGTGTGCTATGTGTTGTGTTCTGCGTGCTGTGTTCTGTGTGTCTTGAATTGACAACGAACACTTTACATAAGCACGACTTCCAAGCATTCCTCCTAAACCATAATTGCTACACTAAACATGCCCCCCCATACAAAAAAAAGAAAAGACACTTACCTTTGACCTCAGTTTCTTGGACGTCATCAGACAACACTCCAACAAGATAGGGGCGGTATTGCTGTGACTGGCTAACCCAGTTTGATTAGTAATGGTGTCCAAGAAATATCGCGTGGACTTCTCACCACTGGAGCAGATAGCCTGAACCAATAGGAACTGGGGCTAATCAACTCCCACCAACGCCTCTTCAGTCTGTATTTACCTTTGGGCTCAATCAGTGGTTATGGTTTTCTTTTTTTGCAGTAATCTAACCTCTGTGATTACGTAATAAACCATGACATGGAGGTGTAGTTTTTTTTCCCTCCCTCTGTTGAAGAGAGCTCATCACCGAAATCTCCACCGGCATCCCCCATCTCATAGCTAAACCCCCAGACCAAATGAAGCTATACTTTGAGGCTGAGAAGTTTCTAAAACCTAATCAGAAGGCAAATGGCAGTCTACAATCACGTATATTCAACGACAAAAAGTTGACAAACTCGCCAAAACACATCTTTGCCCTAGTATACTCGACTATCAAGTACAAGGAATACATTGATGCCATCATCAAGAAATCCAAAATCAAACAGGAACTACAAGCCAAGAAAGTCAAGGCAAGTGACGAGTTGTTGGCATTGTTGACCCACGACTTGTTGTTTTCTTCCAAGGGTAGAATTCAAAGCGGCAAACATCCAATCAAAGATGCATTCTTACTGAACAAGACAAGATTGCAGGCTGAATTCACTAAATTGAAGTTGAAGTACAAAGTCAAGTCGGCAGATCAGTTACCAACGAAGGAGACAGACGATGACGAAACACCTATTCGTTGGTTCAGGATAAACACAATAAAGATCGACCCCGAGAGATTCTACACCAAGCACCCTTTTTTCAAACAGCTCCAGCCGGTCAGTTCCCTTGAAGAAATCAAAGAGCCAGGTGTGATATACTCCGATGACTACATCCCAAACCTATTTGGCGTTCATCCCAGAGAGAAAATAACGTCGACAGAGGCTTATAAACTAGGCGAAATTATCATCCAGGACCGTGCATCGTGTTTCCCTAGCCACATACTTAACTCAGATCCCAACAATACCCACACCCAGGTAATAGACGCCTGCGCAGCTCCCGGTAATAAAACCACGCATGCCGCTGCACACCTTCCAAACGCCGATTCAGTAGTCTATGCGTTTGAAAGAGATCCAAAGAGGGTTCAGATTCTCAAAACCATGTGTGAAAAAGCCACTGGTAAGAACAAAAAGAAGCTCATCCAGATAACGCACGCAGACTTTACCACCACAAAACCGGAAGATTTCGCCGATGTCACTGGCTTAGTTGTGGATCCATCATGTAGTGGGTCAGGTATTTTTGGAAGAGCCTTGGAAGATTCCTACAATGAACAGGAAACCGAAACGGTCAACACAGAACGTCTTGCCAAGTTGTCAGGCTTCCAGTTTGCCATAATGAAACACGCGTTGCTGTTCCCACTGGCGACCAAAGTGGTCTACTCGACCTGTTCCGTGCATGTACAGGAGAATGAGCGAGTCGTCATTGATTTGTTGCTGGACCCAGAAGTCAAGAAAAGAGGATGGCAGTTGGCCCCCAGAGAGGTCGTGATTCCAACATGGGAAAGAAGAGGTTTTGAAGACGAGTTTGTCACATTGACAAGAGACCCCGAAGAGTGCAAACGACTTGCTGGCGGGTGTGTCAGAGCGAACCCCAAGGAAGACGGAGGTATTGGATTTTTCGCAGCTTGTTTTGTTAGGGGTGGAGATAAAGACAACCGAGAAGTGGTAAACGGGTCGGAACAAACTGCCAAATCCAAAACGGAAGAATCCGAAAATGATGATGATGGTGAGTGGGAGGGATTTGAAGACTAAAATCATATAATAATGAGATCTCCTCCTTGAAATCTCCTCCACATATGCTTTGTTCGGCACGAGTTATTTTAGATCAGAAACAATGAACGTTTGATGGCCTGTAACGGAAAAAGAACAAGAAAGGACGCGCGCGGAACAATTTCTCTTTGGTTTTGTGTAATTATGGGGGATTTTGGTCTACCAAGACATGGATGGATGCTTGAGCTCCATGTTTCTCTTTATTGCTTTTCCTCCGTGGTGTGTGGCCTTTCTGTATGGGTCTTATCTTTTTCTCGTAAACAGAAATAAAGGCAGTCAACTGGAACAACCGATCATTCCCGTTCCTTTCCATCAGCCACCACAGCTGATAAGCAATTAACGAAAGATGGAAAATAAAAGCCCTCAAAATACAAAAGATGACCTGTCTTTGGAGGAGGCGTGAAAGTGAAGCAAGAAAATTGCCTTGTCGGAGCGAGGTAGGTAGGGCTCAGCTGGTACATACCCCGTAGCAGAGGGGTGCAATTCCCGCTCCGCCGTTTACATTAGTCTAAATTTGACTGGCTGTTCGGTGTGCCACTGCCTGAAAGGGTAATCCCCGTTTAAACTGTGGGTGTCGAGCCTTACGTACGGTGATGCTAGAGCTATTGTGATTTACTGGAGATAAGTATGGGCTTTTTGTAGCAGAAAACACCGTACGACATTTTTGTTCGTTATCAGAATTTTCGTGCCGTGCGATCAGATGCAAAAAGTTTTTTTTTTTTCGTATGTTTTTTTTTTGCCCGATTTCCTATCTCCTCTGGGATCACTGCCAATTTCAAGGGCCAGCTATGTAGACTCTTAACCGGGATGGGAATAACTTGTAGATAACGATTTAATTTAAGTTAACCGTTTTTTCCAAGAGATCCATTCGAAGTTGCTAGATGCAAGGGAACCAAGATCCAAGGAAGCCAAGCAAGCTGGTTTCTTGGGTGGAACCTGACAAGAAAACGCCAAGTGTCTCCGCGATGATAGCATCAGTAATTTCCGAAACAGAACGCAAGTGACTAATCACGAATATTGTGGGGGGGTCACAAAAGTATCCAAACCGGCAAGAACTTTTCATAATTAAAACAGCGCCTAACCCACATCTCATTCCCTAGGAGTTAGCTGATTGGTAGGAGGAGCTCGCCATGAAAGTTTTTGACACCCCCTAGTTTCTTGTATCCTCTCTACCCTTCAGTAAGGCGAGCTTCAAAGTTAACATTTGAAGGGAATTGCTCTTTATGCCACTCATTGTTTCGACGACTTTTTCTCATTGTTTCTGTGTAAGACTGCTAATTTCTTTTTTTTTTTTGTTTTGTTTGTTTTTTTAGTTTCGTTTTGCATTTTTTTTTTTTATGTACCATAATTCCAGAGCTATCTGCCTGTAACCGGGTTTATCAACATCGTGTGGCTCGAAAGCCTAGTCCCCTATATAATGTAGACCGTTCCCCCCCCCCCCATGCCTCTGTGGATTTTTTTTCTTGTAATACCGTTACTTTCTTCCTCCAGTCTAAAAGAAGCTCTCTAAGATGGATAAAATCAGATCTTTACTTCGTGGTGAGAAGCACGAAACTCATGATGTCCAAGAAACTACTGATGCCAAGGAAATTCCAGGAATCAATGAAAAGGAACACCCCGCTGTCACTGGTGACACCCCAGTTGGTGAAGACTACGAAGCTGACAGAAAAGTGCCTAACTTAGACATTGTTTG
>JAJMBE010000154.1:0-24037 GCA_030565125.1 Candida pseudoviswanathii
GGAGGTAGTCCACCATCACAAGGTGACTGTCCCGAAAGTAGGCTCATAGGGAGACTGGGTGGAGGTCCTGACCAGACCGTTTGTACACCTGTGGTCTCACCCCCTTTGGGCCGAGGGGGCGGCGTGCCGAACATCATGAAAGGGGGGCAGCACGCGCTTGGCTGGGCGGGCCCACTCACGAAGTGGCCCAGTCGGTCTTCCCTGGAGAGGGGGGAGATAGGGTCCCTGGAAAACAGGGTCCAGGGGGGAAACCCAGGAAGGAAACCCCAAAACGCTCTCTGGGGAAGGGAAAACACGGTTCCTCGAAGATGTGACCAGAAGGGAGCCAGGGCACAACCCCCACATCTCTACCTTTTGAGCCCAACGCCGTTGCGCGCCAGGCAAAGACTAATTGAAGAGAGCGTAATTGGGATAGCCAAGTCTATGTGAGCTACACTTACCTCTTGTTTCTGTAGAATGAGACATGGTTTGGAAACGTAGATGTAGGACACCAACACTATCCAAGCGTGAATCATTGAACAGCTAACTGCTCTAATAGAAATGATTCAAACCCAGTGGCAGCAGATGCGAGTTTCGCACCCGCGATACAACGAACCCCCTTTTTGTGTGCACTTTTGCCAAAAAAAGACAAGAGCATCACAGTCTTGGAAAGCAAAAAAAAAAAAAATTTCAAATTCCATGCAATAATCTTCTTTCACGGTCAAACCACACACACACCACACCATGAAGATACTTCGCACAGCTACATCGAAAGCAACCAGCCCATTTCTCAGGAGCCAGAGTCTAGCACTACATCGATTGCAAGCCGCCAGATCGATCCATGAAGGTGCCAGGGTGCAGGAAGGTCATGCTGCCGTTAGCGGCGGCCAACAGTCGTGGTTCGACTTACAAAACCGTTTCAAGGAAGACATGGATAGCCAGCCTAAGCTCAATAGTGTGTTGGACTCAGAGGAAAATTCGTCAGAATTTGATTTGGAAAACTTGCGTAGCTTTATTAAGGATGCATACCAAAAGCAGGCGGCGCCTAAACAGGAGCCTTTTGAGAATATGAACCATGGTGACTATTTCCAAGAGTTGTTGGGCGAATACAACGTACAGACGCCAAAGGAACCAGAACAGGACGAGAGAAAGTTTGGGATAACGTTCTTGGATGTTAATTTCAAGGAGGAGATGTTAGCGAAAACTACGGGTGCCTTGCAGCGGACTTTGGACCATTTGGACTCGTTTGAGACCTCGCAGGAGTTGTACAATTACACGGTTTCGCTTTTGAACTCGTTTCAGAAAGAAACTATGGATGCGACCAAGAAGAAGGATGTGTTTTTGAACCACTTGTTCAAAGGATTGGCTACACAGGGATGGACTGGTGAGCATCAGAAAGTGATAGACCAGATCGAGACACAATCGTCTGCCACACCTAGCGAACCGATCTTGAATGTGTTGACTGTTCCTATCTTGTTCACCCACATTATTAACAACTTGGGGTTCAAGTTCTACAACGGCCAGTTGGCGTTAACTATGTTTGGATTGTTGGAGAGGGACCCAAACATCTACATGCTCGCAACCAGTCAGAAGTCATTTAATTTGGCCTTGCGTTTGTCATGGATAAACTACGGGATCCTTGATTTGCACCAATTCCAGAAATGGTTTACCCGCATGAAGTTCTTGGGTTACCCTGGTGACAGGACCACTTTGAACATCTTGAAGATTGTTATTCTGGAATACGACAAGTTGAGTCACGGTAAGCTGTTGTTCAATAAAAATGGCGACCGCATCTCCACGAGAGACTGTAATTGGAGAATAAAGTATTTTAGACAAGAGTATGACAACATCCGTCGGCCAAACAGACACAGCGACTGGGACAAGTCACACAAATCTATGCGCCAACAGTCAAGACGATCTTTTTGGGCAGATAATTAAAAAATGTTTGGCTGCTTAAGTAAGATTCCTCTGGGGTTATGATGCTGGTTTTATAGAAACATTTTCTTGTACATAATGCACGACCCTTTTTTTACGTTCCCTTCCCTGTGGTTGTCCCGTTTCTTGTTCCTTGCTTCTCGTTTTCCGTTTCCCTTTTCCCTCAAAAAAAATTACAACCAACTCAACTCAACCCTAACCATTGACTAAACACCTACACGTCCAACAGCTTACCATTTCTAAACAATTCACGCTATCCATATCCATATTCATATTCTTACTATTCTTCTGCAGCAGTTTCCTATTCCACAATGTCTCAATTCGGTGAGTACTACAACACCTACCAGACCAATGAAAATCAGCAGTATCGCAGCAACGTCTCCCAGTCCGCTGGCGTCCCCAGCATCAACATCGGGCAGGAGAACCCGGACAGCCTTGCCGGTATCAGCATCAAGAGAGAGAATTTCGACAACCTATTAGGCGGGTCCTTTGACATTAAGAAGCAATTGTCGCAGTCGTTGAACAACGCGGGTTCCGGGGGTACCAGCAGCATCGGCGGAGGAGCTGGAGGAGGGGGAGGCATTTCGAAACCACACTCCAGACGAAACTCCACATATATAAAATCGCACGAAGGTAGTGACAATGAAGACGACACGCAGGACAGCAATGAGAAAGACGGCGGTAATGAACGAAAGCGCAGGGATAACATCAATGAGAAGATACAGGAGTTGTTGACGTTAATCCCACCGGAGTTCTTCCAGAATAATAACAGCAAGGACTCCAAGACAAAGCCAAGCAGTAAGGTGGTGAAGGAAGAGACTCCAGAAGATGAAGCGGCGAAGAACTCAGGCACGAAGGATGGCAAGCCGAACAAGGGTCAGATTTTGACCAAGTCGGTCGAGTACTTGCAGTATTTGCAGAACGCTATTGATGAGAACAACAGGAAGGAGGTGGAGTTGATCATGAGATTGAAGACGTTGGAGTTGAAAGCCACGAACCAGTCTGCGGAAAATATCCCCATTCGAATTGGATACACGAGTGCCGAGAAAGCGTTGGGTGAGATCGGAGTTGGTCCATGTTCTGAACAGTACTTTAAGGATGTGTTGGTTAAGGCTGCTAGCACAAGCAAGTCCGGCAGAAGAGGCAGCACTTCGGGGTGAGCTCGACTAGGTAACGTGTATGATTGGTTTTGTTTTTGGGAAAGATGTTTTCTTTAATGTTGTTTGTATTATTAATCCATAGGTGAGTGTGTATGTAGAAGACTGCTACAGTTTTATATAGTTTCCCCATATAGTATGACTAGTTGTTCTTTATTTAATTGATTTGTTTAATATATTTGTATTTACATATTTGCTCTAGATCTATTTTTTGATTCTTCCCAAACGTTCGTTATTATCAGCGTCCTCCTTCAACATATACGCCGGCAAGTACTTCCCAGTCGGCAACTTCAACAACGGGTTAGGAACCGTCGTGTTTATACCTCCAAGCGAGGTGTACCCTTGATCGTACATCTCGCAGTACTCGACGTCGCAGCCAATGAGGAAATCCCAGATATCCACGTAGTTCCAATGCAAGATCGGATGTATGCGCAAGAACCGCGGCCAGTTATGATCCGTCATCTGCTCGTACTTCAACGTCTCTCCATATGGGTCCGAATGCCTGATTCCGACAATCATCGACTTGACCTTCTTGTTGATCTCGTTGAAGTACTGCTCGAACCCGTCTTTCAACGAGCTCTGTATTATGATCTGGTTCAAGTGGTAGTACTCTGCCGACGTCTTGATGAAGTCGACTAGCTGCGGGAAGGGCGTCTCTGAGTTGACGTATATCGAGTCGAGCTTATAGTCAGGGGGCAACAAGTTCACTGCTGGGTTTTCAAAGTTCGACGAGGAGAACTTCTTGTGGATGGTTGCCATCAACAAGATCAACATGACGAGACAATCCTTACCTCCATTGTACGATATGGCGATTTCCTGAAGGCTAGATGATGGGTTTGGTTAGTTAGTATGCTGGTGTTCTTTCCCCGGGAGTCGGTGATTCATGCGTGTTGTTGTTGGTGCTGGACATACCCGTGTAAGTCGATAGACTCCTCCAATTTCTCAATGCTGAGGAGCACTTTCTGTTTCACAGACTCTCGCAAATCCTTGTCAAACTGGTATTGTTTGTGGGTGGGCGACGTCTCCGTGGTGCCATTGATGGTGGTTTGCACTCTGTCGTGTAAGAAATTTTGCACCAAGGTGTAACATTCAGAACATCTCTGTAAAAAGCCGACTTGTATACCTCTGGTGTGCTGATTTGTCATCTACGTGTGGGAGTGCTATTGTAGTGTCTATGGTGAGGAAGAACTGGGGGGAATAGTCGGAGGGAAGGGTAGCTCGTTTGCGAAGTAACAGATCAGCTTGTGGTTGATATATCCGATATTCGAAAAACTTCTATGGCGGACAAAGTGAGTGAATTTTTCTGTCTACCGCCCAAACTCAATTTATGGAGAGACAAAGGGAGAGGGAGAGGGAGAGTGATCATGTGATCCCGCGGGGACAATCTACTGCACAAAATGAAGAATATGGTTGCTCTTCACTGTATGATTCACTTCTTATACAAGAACTGCAAAAAGAACTCCTTGGTGTCGTTATCCCAGTACCACCAGTAGCTATCCGACATCTTGTTTTCTTCTACAGGCTTGTCGATTTCCTTGTTGTTAGGGATAACAAAGGCTATATTGTCGTAAGGTTCCCCGTATATGACCAAGCACTGGTACTTGTTATCTGACTCCTCTTCATCTTCCTCCTCATCTTCATCTTCATCCATACTCTTGTACTTTTCAATGAAGTTATGACAGTTGATTTGGTTTTTCGACGTCAACTCATAATAAGACATGATTCTGAACATGGGCTCTGCCACGGCTATCTTGGGGAACTTTACCGAGATCAATATCCCAATGCGGAGACTCTTGGGGTCTCGTATCTTGGTGACTTTATAAGCCGGCTTACCTATCTTGTTCCAGTGGCGTTTCTCGATGGTGTTTATACTGAGGATATTTTGCGACTCCTGTAGCTGCTGTCGTTGCCTGTTTTGTTTCTCATCCAATATTCGTCTTCGCTCGAGGTTGAGCATATGCTTTTTACCTCCTAGATGGGAAATGTAGGAGGATTCGTTGGTGTGGGTCGTGAGGCATAGCCTACACTCTAACATCCCCAAGTGGTTTCTGAAAACATATGGGTCGTTGTCCAAGTCCAACACATGGGTGGCTAACAATTCCTGGATTCTTTGCTTTGTGTGAACATTTGCGTCTTCCTTGCTGGCTATACCACCACCTCCTTGCTTAGAGTTGACTCTGCCTGAGTATTCCATGGTGTGGGTTGGTGATGGTTGTCTGGGTGGTTGTCTGGGTGGTTGCCAGTTTTTTTCTCTCTGTGTGAGAGTTTGGCAGCGATGAGATTATGTCGCGGTGGTGGCGGTGGTGGTGGTGGAACGCGGTGGGTGGCGCGGGCTGCCATTTTTACCGTAATAGTTAACTTAACAAAGCCACTGCAAAACGCGTATTGCACTTCCACCAACAACTGTTGGAAAGAAAGCAAAAAAAAAACAGAAAAAGGAAAAAGCGAAGAAAACTCAATGGAAAAGAGAGAAAAATATTCACCAGAATATTCACCCATTTCCCAATCACCAAATAGCCCACCATTGACTTTGGCACTATCTAGACCCCATCTGCGTGTTCCCACCCAACTCCCATTCACAATTCACCACCAACATCTAACCTCAATCCACGAACAGGAAGCAACGTGTATCCCCTAACCAGCGAAAAATAAAATAGGACTACCTCGATATTTGTTTTTGTTTTCATCTACCCCAATTGTATTATTTACCACTAGTTTTTGTATTAACACCTTTACATACCCTCCAAACCAAAGCCATGGATTCTCCAATACATATAGGAGACTTGACCACACAGTCCATCCAACAACGTTTACTAGAAACCCACATACACGGCTCGGGCACCGGCGGGTCCTCCGACTGCACGTCCGTGTCCACGGTTTACTCGTCCATATATTCCGGCATCAAGGCTATACAGTTGACGTTAAAGTTCAATACCAACAAGTCCAACGGTAATTCCGAAGACGACGAGCTCATAATCTTGCGCAGAGTCCAGGACTCCTTTGTCAACGTGTCGCAATTGTTTGAGATCTTGGTCAAACTCGGATTGATCACCGTGGGCCAGTTGAACAATTTCTTTGACAATGAAATCTTGTCCAATATGAAATATTTCGGATCTTCAACCAAGAACCCACAATACTTGGATTTGAGAGAGCACGAGAACACCTACATGAAAGGTATCTGGATCCCATACGACAAGGCAGTCGAATTGGCTTTGAGGTTTGATATTTACGAGATTACCAAAAGGTTGTTCCTTGTTGATGTCCATGATTTCGACAAGTTGCCCAAAGCTAACAAGAGAGTCTACGAGGAGGATGACGATACTGACAAGGACGTGTTGGACTCCCCTTCCAAGAAGCAGAAATTGGACAAGAACTTAAGAAGAGGCTCGTCGCGTAAACAGGACGACGAAGACACACATGCCCTTGTGGATTCATTGGCTAGCAAAAATTCAAACTACCCCTTCACGTCACCCGCAGTTGTCATCAATGACGACAACGTAGAGATTGCCAATGACATCAAGATGAAACTAGGCGAAGTTTTCAAACGCGACGACGAGCAACCTGAGGGTATTTCATTTGATGACGTCAAGGCTGCGTTCTCGGGTCCTATGGCCAAGTATTCTACGGAGGCAATTATTGATATCCCATTGGACCAAAGGGGCCAGACTGCATTGCATTTTGCATCCACGCTCGCGTCTTTGAACTTGGTTTCTGCATTTGTCCAGTTGGGATTGAATTCCCCGATTCGAGGCAACAGCGACGGGGAGTCGCCCTTGGTTTCATGCATACAGGTCACCAATGCAATGGAGAAAGGTAATTTCAACAGAATTCTCAGTAACTGGTTGTACCCCGACGTTTGGCTTTTGGACAGCAAGAAGAGAACCATTTTCCACCATTTGGCGTTACAGATTGACAAGAATGATAGTTTCAAGTTCTACACCACCAAGATCCTAGAATACATCATCGCCAACAACGACCAATTCTTGTTAGATTTGCGCGCCAAGCTCCTCAACGCGCAAGATGACGGTGGTAATACCGCATTGCACATAGCCATTGAGAAAGAATCCAAGTGGTTCATCAAAGTGTTGTTGCTGTTGGGCGCTGATGTCAGCATAGCGAACAAGCACGATATAAAGCCGTCTGATTTTGAGATTGCAAGAGATGCCAATTCGTTTGAAAGTAATGACCAGATATTCGATTTGATTTCCACTGGGTTGGAATTCTTGAATAAGAGGGTAGAGGTTGCTGGAAACAAAATACCCGAAATCGAAGAACTTAAGGAGATCAAGACGCCTACGGGGACCGAGCAGAATGAAAACTCCACTTCCGGAAGAATTTTCCAAAGTATCCAGCAATTACTTTCCAACACCAATGCCGAGTACGAAGGTATATTGAATTCCAAGAGAGAGCAGATCAAACAGCTAGATAGAGCTCTTCACGATGCGACAATAGTGACAGCCAATAACCGATTCAACACCAAGAAGATAACGGAAAAGTTGATACAGTTGGACAACTTGAAGTTGCAAGTAGCCAACGTGACCGACAAATTGACATTGTCTAAGCAAGAATTGGACGAAGAGATAGACGAAAGCAAAGAATACGACGCCGATGAACCGTTTGTGATAAAGCCAATATTTGACAAGCTCAAGGCAGGGGAGCTGGTGGAAGACTTGAAGAACGACGAGTCGATAACGCGACAATTGCAACCTGCGCCAATACTAAGGGCTAGGATTAACGCATACAGAGATATCAATGCCCGGTTGGAGAAGGAATTGCAGACCTTGGTTGACTACAGTGACTTGACGGCCAAGTTCAAGAAAGTCGTGAGCATATGTACCAATGTTGGCATTAATGAAGTGGATGAGTTTTTGGACGGGTTGTTAGAAGCCGTCGAAGGACAGCAGTGAAAGGTCGACGCTTTTATTTATATTTATGTATAGACTCGCTGTATATTAGTATTTGAAGAATGCATCTAACCTTTTTGTTAAACTTGATAAACTAAAACGAAAAATTAATAGTACACGTACAACTCTGTCTAATTCACACCAAACCTTGGTACGAGCTCAATGCCGACTGGATGGCGGTATCCAATTTGCCTATGTGTTTGAAGTCCTCCAAGTCCAACGTATCTGTGTCTTTATCCTTGCCCACCAACGTGAAGTACTTTTCTGCCCGTGCTTCAGGGGTTTGTTCATCCGCGGGCAACTCCACCATTGGGCCAACCATCTTGTACGTTGCCTGCATGATGGGCAAAATGTCCTTGTAGCTCACCTTGCCCTCTTTCCTATAGTCATACATCTTGAAGCTCCAGTTTATCTTCTGTTCCTCGGTGCCTCTGCTCGTTATACTCAATGCGATGATAAACTCCTTGAAGTCAATGTATTTCGAGTTATCCAAGTCAAACACACGAAATAGGTAATGGCAGTACTCCGTGGGGTCCCCGAAGGGGAAGAACTGCTTGTAGACCTTGACGAACTCCTCTTCGGATAATTGGCCCAGTGGACAGTCCCTAAGGAATCCTTTGTACCACTGTTGTAGTTCACGCTTGTCAAAGTATGTGGCCTGTCGAAGCTGCTTCAAGTCGTCCTTGGATAATTTAGATACTGCTTTCCCCATGATGGATGTGGTTGTGGTTGTGGTGGTGGTAGTGAATGGAAAAGGCAACGTCCAGTTGAGTGTTGCTAAAGTAGAATCGTCTCTGTTGTCTGTGAAAGAAGAAGAAAAATATCAACAAAGGCAGACAACAGGCAACAGACAACAGACAACACAAGACAGCAAGAGAAAAACAAAGCACAGTGGTTCTGGCGGTAGCAATTAGTGCGTGTGCGTGGGAGTGTGCGTGGGAGTGTGCGTGGGAGTGTGCGTGGGAGTGTGTGTCCCCCCCCCATAGAAAGTGCGGACAAACGAGAAAATCCAAATCGAAAATTTTTCCCCATTCTTTTCTCCTTCAATTATTCAGCAGCCAGTGTCTCCAGGATTATTAGCACTTTCACCTCATATACAACACCACTACCAACATCCCCCTCCAACCGACTTCAACATGTTGAGAAACACAACAAGAATCGCTAGCAAGAGATCATTCGCTACGTCATTTGTCGCTTCAGCCAACTACGGCAAGCCCCAGAATCCACCTATCGATACAGAAATCAAGTTGAAGATCCAACCGATCGTGAGAACAGGGGAGTCTCTCGAGATCAAGAAAGCTAGATTGTTGTACCAGTCTCGAAAGAGAGGTATTTTGGAAAGTGATTTGTTGTTGAGTAGATACGCTGACGCCCGCTTGGACTCCATGACCATGGAAGAATTGGACGAATACGACAAGTTGTTGGACGAAGCTGACTGGGATATCTACTACTGGGCCACGAGAAACTACACCGTCACTCCACTACCTGACAAGTGGAAGAACTCCAAGATCTTGCAAGAAATCCAGAAGGTTGCTGATAACGAGGAGAAAGTTATAATGAGAATGCCTGAGTTGAACGCGAAGAAAGATTAGTGATGAGGCAGTGACTATGTACTTATTTATTCTATGAACATCTGTATATATCCCCAAGTGTAGCAACCATTTCATTGAATATACTTGGTTGTTCATGTAAGGAAAATCCATTCCTAGCCAAGTGCACACGACTGCTGGCTTGTTAAAACCAAACAGAAAAAAAAAAAACTGTAGGAAAAAAAAAACAGTCATTATTATACCATTAGAACTACCAGGATATTTAGCGAGGGCCTTAGCACATTAGTATAAGGTGTACCCTATCATTTATTCATTTCACAGAGGAAGTCATAAAGGTGACTCGCCAGATAATTATTTATTTAAGATTATCGAGGTAGGAAAACAAACTACCCATTAACTGTCTTTCCTTCAATCCACATTCATTATCACAACTTTTTCCCTGCCCTCCCCCCGTAATGGCGTACAACAATAATACCCACTACACGCCTAGATACGGCAAGAATCCATCAAAGAAACCATATGATAGCGCTTCGTCAGGAAGCAGAGACAACTCAAGTCTACTGAACAACCAATCATCGAGTTCATATATCGGTGCAGCAGGAAAGGACTACGATGGGACAGCATTACCATCATCAAACTCAAACTCATACTACAGCAGGCGAGATGGGTATGGCAGTTCAGGGTACAGGTCACGATACGAGTCATATACTCCAAAGAACAATTCATCGGGTTCTAGTTCGTACTATAGAGGAAGTTCAGGTGCAGGAGGCAGCACGTATTTTGGATCTGGCAGCCATCTGAATGGAGCCCACGGCAGCAGCAGTAATAGTGGTGCAGGTGGTCCAGGAGGCAGCAGTAGTGCCAGCGGGAATGGACCAGGTGGCGGAAGTCGAAGATGGCAAGGCTTTGATCGACTGTATGATTCATATTCCAAGTACCAGGACAGTGGAAGTGACAAGTTTATTTCACGAACAGGAAGCTACAACAGTAGCAAGAAAGAGAACGGACCCCAAGATCCAAAAGACGACAGGAGGAAAAGCTCAAATTCGAGTTTGTCCAGATATAACAGTTCTAACTCACCCCATGACACCTGGGTTTCGAGATCCATAAGTGATGACCACCTTGGCAAAGAAAGGAAATATTTCGACGGAAGCAACGAGAACTCACGAAAGTCTAGCTTGAAAGGTGATCACAGTCCGATGCACAGGAGAGGTGATCATAGTCCGATGCACAAAAGGGGAGATCACAGTCCAATGCATAGAAGCGATTCACACAAGAGCTCATATGGTGACATTGCTGGTTCTAAGTTCTTGAAAGAGGGCTCCAGAAGTACATCAAAAGAAAGCAGCAGACGAAGTTCAATTATACAATACGATGTGAAAATAGGCCTGGAGTCTCCCAAAACACTCAATGTTGATAGCAGTAATGGTAAGAATGCAACTTCAAGCATTTCTCCAGTAGATGCTCACATCGAGAAGATTCCAAAAACAACCACCACCACCACTACTACAACTCCAGCTCCGCCTCGACTATTGAAAAAGAAGACTTCCTTCACTGACTATTTGAAATCAGCGAAGGCAAAGAGCAAAGAGGAGCATGATACGCCGAAGGATGAGAAGTCTGAACCCAAAGAAAAAGACGAAATCAAAGAAGATGTGGCTGCTGAAGAGGAACCTGTTGTCAAAGAGGAGTCCGATGCCAAGGATAAATCTGAAGTAGAAGAGGAAAAGGTGCCTGATGATGTTCCTGTTATCAAGGATGATACCCAGCTTGACAAGGATGAAGAAAAGGCTGAGAGCAAAGTATCAACAGACTCAGGACCAGCTACCGAGGAAGAGAAGGAAACCGTTACCGAAGACAAGCAGACCAGTTCTATCTCCGAGGAAAACGACAACGAGAATGAAGATGCCGATACTAGCTTGAGGAGGAAGCTGTCAAACACAGATTCTTTTGCCGACACTTCAGTGCTCTCCCCGGTAAATGAAACAGATGTCGATTTTAATTTCGAAGAGTTAGGCGCCATTCCAGAAAGCACAAAAGAAGAAGTTAAAACGGTGGAAGATGACGAGCCTGACGATGGGAATATTTCTGAAACTGAAACTGTGATTGCCGAAGACCTTCCTAGCTTGGACCAGGGTGAGAAATTGATGCGTAAGACAAGTGGCGATTCAGAACGACATGCGTTGAAGAAAGAACAAGTTGAAGAAAAGGAACAAGAAGCCTCCGTTGAACATGATAAAGAAAAAGTTGATAATATCGAAGAGGAACAGGAAGACAAGATAGGGGAAGACAAGATCGAAGAAGACAAGATCGAAGAAGACAAGATCGAAGAAGACAAGATCGAAGAAGACAAGATCGAAGAAGACAAGATCGAAGAAGACAAGATCGAAGAAGACAAGATCGAAGAGGGTAACATCGAAGTTGATAACATTGAGGAAGACGCAGAACACGAGAAAGATGAAGACTTCCAGGAAGACATCGACAAAGAACCTGAAGCAGGAAAAGTGAAACTGCCATCCACCGAAACAGTAGAGGCTCCTGAACCAAAAGACGAGCCTGAAAAGGAACCCCCCGTCAACAAAAAAGAAGAGCTGGTGGAAGAAGCAGATTCGACAACCCAACAGACTGACGAGCAAAAAGTTGAGAAACCGGTTACCGTCAAGCAAGAACCTAAACATGGAAAGTCTAAGAAATTACCCTACAAAATCAAACGCGATTCCAGCGGAAGATCATTATTGCAACGGGCTTGCAAGAAGGGCAATTTTGACGACGTGGTAAACTACATCGAAAGAGGCGCTAGTGCAAACGAGAAGGATTTCTGTGGGTTCACTTGTCTTCATGAAGCTGCATTGGAAGGTCACACTGAAATAGTCGAGTACTTGATTCAGCACGGAGCTAATGTTAACGCCAAAGCTGACGAAGCTGGTGACTCAGAAACGCCGTTAATTGACGCGGCAGAGAACAAGCATCTTGACACAGTGAAGGTTTTGTTAAAGTATGATGCTGATCCGACAATTTTCAACATTGATGGGTTTACTGCATTGACCAAAATTTTCAACGAGCACGAAGATGAAGAAGGATATGACGAAATCATTGAAGTTCTTGAGGAAGCCAATGCTAAATGCACCAACCGTGTTCCACGTGACACTCACTCTGCCTCCGGATCTCCCGAGAATAGTAGTTCTATTATCGAAGATCCAAATGATCCATATTTTGCCAACTTGATAAAGCGAAAGGGTATATTCAAGTATGCTGCTGAGAACTCCAAAGAGGCGACTGCAGAGTATTTTGTTTCGGGACATAGTCTTGAGGCGAAACCTGATATATTGATCTTGGCTGCCAGAAATGGTCATACCGAGTTGGTTGATATCATATTAGGCTTGAATCCAACACCATTCAACATTGATACGGAATCCAGCTGTGGTGTGACTGCTTTGCTTGCAAGTGTTGGACGTGGTCATTTCGATGTGGTTGAGTCTTTGTTATCCAAAGGTGCCGACCCTTTCAAGACCAGGAAGAAGGATGGCTTGAATGCCTTGGAGATTGCTCAACACTCTCCACATTTTGATACCCGTGAAGTGAACGAGATTGTGAAGTATATGGAGAAGAAGAGTGGCACCAAGATCATTTCTAGTGTTCCATCAAGAATCGCTTCGCGAGTGACATCTCGTGTTACGTCCCGTGCTCCATCTGTTCCTATCACTTCAGAAGACGAAGAAGAAAACGAGCAAGATGAAGAAACTAAGGGAGTTGAAACCGTGGATAAAGAAGAGAGTGTAAATGAGACCCGAGAAGATGACAAAGAGAATGAGAAAGAACCCGGGGATGTTCAAGATGTCGAGATGGAAGAAGCGAAGGAAGAACCACAAGAAGAGAAAGAGGAAGAAGATACTGCAATGGTTGATGCTTCTGTCTCATCAGAACTACAAGAGGAGCCTGTGGTTGAGAAGACAGAGACTAAAGATACGATTGAGAAAGTTCAAAGCAACGAGGAAAGAAAACGAAAGCATGTTGAAATAGAAGGTGATGAGCCGGATGACTCAAGCAATTTGAAGAGAGCTAAATCAGATTCAAAGCTCAAGGCTCTAAAGAAAGAATTATCTCCACATTACCAACAACCAAGTGTTACATCGCCAGTTGAAAAGCCCACATCCACCAGATCAACTCCACCACCACCGCATCCCGTGTTGACTAAAATCCAGGAAGAGCAAAAGATTAAGAACGCTGAAGAAACGAGGTTGTGGCAAGAAAAAGTCGAAGCAAAGAAGAAAGCAAGAAGGGAAATGTTCTTGAAGTCCGAGAAGGAGAAAGAGCAGAAACGTAAAGAAGAAGAGGAGAAGCGTATCGAAGAAGAGAAACGCATTGCTAAAGAAAAGGAGGAAGAAAAACTGAGGTTGGCTAAAGAAGCGGAAGAGAAGTCCAAGGAGTTATTGGAAAGAAAGGTTGCTTTGAGAAGAAGTTTGACGCAAGACCACTACCCTGTTGGGTTGAGGTATGTCAAGTTTGATGGAGAGCCAACTGAGTCTTCCATTGAGAAATACTTGCCCTTCTATGTTTTTGTTATTGACGACAAGAGATATGTGGCTGACTTGCAGGTGTCATTGATCACATCCACGATTGTCACAAAAGTAGTGGAGAATGTCCAAGAAGATGACAAGCGTGTGGCTACCTCAGAAGAAAAGTGCAAGCTATGGAAGTTGTTTTTCAAGTTTATTGGACTTGACAGGAGACACCCAACCAAAGATATCAGCCGTTTGAAAAAGGAAGGGCAGGAAAGGTTCCAGAATTTGTTGATTCATTTCATTGACGAGAGTGCTGCTAAGCAGCATTTGGAAGGATTCCCACTAGCTGCAGAAAAGATTAAAGAGAACCAGATTGATGTGTCGTTGGATAGTTTAAGTGGGTTTGAAGATATTTCCTCCGAAAGCTTGGTTGTTAATGGAAACGAAGAGATTGTCATTGATTCGAAGAAGGTCAAGAAGTTTATTCCTCCGCATTTGGGATTCAGAAAAGATGTCCTAAGAACCGTGAGCACATTGTCACAACCATTATGGTAGGTCTTGTATAACTTTACGTACTACACTGAGTTTATTTATATGTATTTATTATGTGTGATGATTGATACTAGAGCGGAGCAAACTCTGCGGCAGAAAAGCCGGCCCCGAAAAAAAAAGTATCGCTATGATTCTTCACTTTAGCCCCAGCCCATCGCCAAAGAAATGACCGACCAAAAGAAGTATGTACTAGGGTACTCACTATTTGATG
Source organism: Candida pseudoviswanathii (assembly GCA_030565125.1). Taxonomy (NCBI): domain Eukaryota; kingdom Fungi; phylum Ascomycota; class Pichiomycetes; order Serinales; family Debaryomycetaceae; genus Candida; species Candida pseudoviswanathii. The sequence goes on from JAJMBE010000154.1 coordinate 14,791, forward strand.
ACTTGTATCGATACTAACATCATTCTAGAATCACAAGAGCATCGCTATACGACCTGCAGTCAGACTATGAATCAGATGGATCCGAATACGTCGCGCCCCAACTCGACCTAGAGTTCATCGAAGTCGAGCCTACCCCGGGAGCCACCACCAATGACGAGGCCAAAAAAGCGACAGATCCAGTTGAAGAAGCACAAGACGACGAGTTCGAGTTCCCGTTGTTTGCGAGTGCGATGGAAGTAGACACCAAACCAGTAGAGGAGGAACGGGGCCGGAGCAACGAGACGGGGATAATGAAGGTGTCGCTTCGTGAACAGTCTGAAGAGAGGGTTGTTAATGAAAGACCCGAGAGTTACTACTTTGCAAAGTACACAGATATGGAGAAACAGCAGTTTGAAGCGTGTTGTGTCACGGGGGAGGATATTTACAAACAGTTGTGTTTTGTGGATACGCAGCCCTGGAAGTGTCTTGATTTGAACAAGTATAACGCCAAGATCGAGATCGAGATAAGCAGGGAGAAGGAAAGGAAGAGGAAGCATAGACCAGGGAAGAAGAAGAGGGAGGTCAGGGTGGCGTGTCACCGGAGGAAGTTGGAGAGGGCTAAGGCAAAGCAAAAGGAGGAGGAGGAAAAGAAGAGACAGTTGAAGAAGCAGAAGTATCTGAAAAAGAGCTTTGGCAAGGGTAGTAGTGGCGCCTTCCAGAAAAGGAAACAGAAACCAGTAGGCGGAAAGACGAAACAGCTGGCCAAACCCAAGTATAGAACTGAGTAGGATTTTGTATGGATGAAAAATGAGAGCGCCTTGTTAAAGTTCGCGTAGGAGAAAAAGTTACCAACGGTGTCAAACTCTCCAAGATCCCGTCCCACCGCAACCAACCAACCAAACCACAATGGTATCGCAGTCGGAGGAAACACCAGTGAACGAACTCGACGACTTTGAGGCGTTCTTAGAGTCCGATTTCAAAGCTGAGCAATTTGCCAATGAGTTGCTCGTGGCAACGAATGGCCAAGACAACCCTGAACTAGATCTCACCACGCCCATCAAGAAACTAACATTTGACATTGATGAATGTGACAAGCGGATAGCCAAGATCTCTTCGTCCAATTATGAGTCCCTAATTGCCAACTTCCAACAGATTGCAGAGTGCAAGCAGATCCTAACTACCCGATTGAACCCAAGCTTGGACAGGGTAAATGCGCCATTCCAGAGAATCAAAAAGGAAGTGATTGAGCCGTACGACGAGGCCGTGAAGTTAAACAACGCATTAAAGAGAATCCACTTGACGTTGGAGTTGTTGCGTAACACCAGTTTCTTCATCTTTATAATCCAGCAAGTTGAAGAACTCACCAGTTCATTGAACGACAAGGACTTGGTGAGGTTAGCGAAATTGCATATCCAGATCAAACAGCTATACGAGAACGCGAGCCAGGAAAAGGGCAACGAGGTTAACGTCCTCTCGATCAAGATTGTGCGTGATTACCAGTCCAATGCCGTCACGAGACGCACCAGCTTGATCAAGCAATGCAGCAGCGTCATCAGCGGTGACTTCAACCACCTTTCGACGCTCGAGTACAAGAACCAGAAGTTACGCGCGAACCTCTCTGCGTTGTACATCTTGGACAGGGCCGACTTCTTTGACGTGTTTGACCGCTCGACTATCGCCCGCCAGGTGCTGTCCGGCACGGCGCAGTTGACGCGGGCGCTCCAGTCGCCACGGAACTTCACGGCCATCATGTCGGAGGTGAAGGAGGCGTCGAGTGAGTATTTCGGCAAGTTGACGGACGTGTTGGGAAACTGGAGTACGGGGACGGATGATGAGAACACCACGTTGCTTTCGGTTGTCTTGGACAAGTATGGCGTGGAGTCGTTGTTGCTGTTGTTCTGGGTGCAGTTGAACCAGAAGTTCAAGAAGAATATCGTGGCGTCGATGGCGAGAGGCGGTCCAATTGCAAAGAACTTGAGAGTATATTCCAAAGGCATCAGTGCGTCTGTTCTGGAGATGTTTAAATCGGAAAAGGAGAGGGAGTTGTTGCTAGATTCGTTGGCAATGATACACTACAAGTGACCGGTGTGCTCTATTTAAAGTTTGCTTTTTTGTTTTTATGAACAGTTTTTATACAGTATACACCAATACAAGTATGTATATACCCAGATTATATTTTATTACTTTTACTTCTCTGTAACCAGCCATGCCCGGCCCAATGTACACAACCACAACATTCTTTCTTCGTGTCAATAAAGACGAGTTTGTTTATAGGAACTAAATGTTTTCTTTTTGGTAAAACACCTACTGAGTAACCTTTGATTTCAAGGAGGTTAAGAAATCTCTATAAGAAGCCTCGCTTCCGGTCTTGTCCTCTACCAAACAGCTTGAGGCCCACATTCTCAAAGCCATCAAATCACGCTGTTGAGAAATTTCAATTGGTTCATTAGATGAAGCGCCAACAACAACGTAAAGATTCTTCCAGACGATAGAGTCGTTCTGTTCTCTGATCTTACCGATGATTTGACGAACTCTGTAGTTGAATTCAGATTCTTCAAGAGAGTATTCTGGCAATTCAGTCTTTCCAGTTGGGATCTCGTACAAGTTTTCAGTACCAAACAAGTCCTGGACCAATCCTGGAACAACGTTTCCTGAAACCCACAAGAACAATTCACTGCCGTTATCAATCAAGTACAAACCATAGTTTTCCCAAGATGCTTTAGAATCGTTGATTGGTTCTGGAAGAACAACATCAATCTCAGCAGCAGCACCTTCCTCTTCCTCTTCGTCTTTAACACCAGGCAAACCACAGGCATCTGGCATGTTGTGCAAAGAGTAAACTGTTGGATAGATGGATTTGATCAATTGTGGGATTGGCAACGATCCCAAGTTGTTCAAAGCAGCAGCTCTGTGATCTGATGGGACCCTTTCGCCTCTGAAGGCCAAGTGCTTCGTCAAACAGAACAAAAGCAATGGCAACATTCTCAAGTTGGTTGAGATTTGTAATGGCGAAGCACCCGACACATTTCCAGCAACCAATTCTTTTCTGTAAATGCTCAAGATATCAACAACTCTGGCAATCAAGTATTCTCTAGCTTCTGGCAAGGAGCTGGCCAAAGCCTTTTCTATAGCCTTGTGGGTAAAGTAGTTTGCGATGGCTAATTGGTCGGCAGAAGCATAAATGTCAACCAATTTAGAAGAAGTTGGCAAAGCCAAGTTCATCACTCTGATTCTTCTTTCACCAAAACATGTCGAGTGCAACACGGCGGCTTGGAAGTAGACTATAGGTTTGTTGATGGTTTCCTCTATCGACATTTCAATAAGATAGGACTGGTCTCTTGGGAATGTAGGGAAGGAGCACAAATCGGATGATCTGTTGAAAAAGTTACCGTAGAAAGAGGACATTCTGAATCCAGTGGATCCTCTGACTCTCAACACTGCTTCAAGGGCAATGTCTTGCGACAAGTGATCGCTGACTTCTTTCGACAACTTGGCAACGTCTTCGTACTTGTTGCTGGTCCAGGCTGGGTAGAAGTGCGTTTGACCAGCAGTGTATCTAGCAAGGTTGGACAAGGTGGCAACATCTTGATAGGCTGAGGACGTTAAGAACAAATCGACAGTAACTTGGGATGAGTTACAAGTAACGGCAAACGACTTGTAGAAACTGTCAGCTGGGGACAACAATGCCTTGGCTTCTTTGGCTTTACCGGCAACACTGGCCTCGTCTCTAACACTCAATTTACCTTCACCAATGTTTGGCAACGAAGCAGCAAAACAAACCAATTTACCACCAATGTTACTGATCATTTTGTGACCAGATTTCAAAGCTGGACCCAAGGCGAAACCTTGGTTGGCATTGTTTTCAAAGTAGGTTGGGAAGTCCAACAACATCTTCTCAATGGCTTCCCTATTCTCGTCTAAGTTCACCAACAAACCACCTGGAGATGGCAAGAATGGCTCGTCAATATCAGCGACAACCAACACTTCGGTGCCTTCCAATCCTTCATTGAAACGGATGTAGTGTAAGTTGGAATCGACACCAATGAAGGCGACTCTAGCGGTCTTGTTTTCATTTGGAATTCTGTCCAAACTTTCTAAAATAGTTCTGGTGATAGTGCCAGTTAATCCACTTTGTATGGCGTGAATCGAAACGTCAATGATAAAAGTGTAAACAATTGGTTGTGGAGCTCTAGCCATGTACTCCTTAGGAGCAACGAATTCAACAACGGAGTGGTTCAATTCGACTCTGTCAAACTTGTTCTTGACTTGTCCACTGATTTCATCGTAGTCAAAAGCACTTGGGACATCGTTCAACAAGTTACAGAAATTACATCTCCAACGTCTGCCGTTCTCAGCCAAGGTAACAAATGGGTTGATGTAACCACGACAACGACGACATCTACTGATAACAGTGTCAGAAGTGACTGGGATGTTTTCATCATCAATCTTCAAAGCGTTGTATGGGTTCACAACAATTGCCAATGGCAACTTGGACTTCTTCAAAAGGGAAGAATTGGTTGGGACAACATTCAAGGTAGATCTAAAGTAGTCAGGAGTGGCATTGGCAGTCTTGGACCCTGGGATCAAAGTGGCATTTTCAGGCAAAGTGATTGGAGGTGGTTGGAACGACAATTCAGCAATTGGTGGAGGGAGGTCTCTAGACAAGTCCGTTGTGTATAACGCATTCAATGGCACACCGGAGCCAATGTTGTTTGGTTGGCCATAGCCTCCGTATGCACCTCCAGCAGGGGCGCCCGCAGCTGGTGGGATACCACCCATTCCTTGTCCATAGACACCGGCGGTCAGTCCTGGTTGAGGTTGGTATGGGTCGTAATTGAGACGTGGTGACTGCTGGGCTGGGACTTGCTGCTGATAAGGGAATTGGGCAGCTGGGGCTCCGACGGCAGGTGATCCTCCAACGTTCATCTGTTGGAATTGGCCCTGCATTTGATCAACCGTGTATGGCAGCTGGGCCAGTTGTTGTTGGGCAGCCTGCTGCTGTTGGAACTGATTTGGTGCAGGTGGTGGGGCAGCAGCGCCTGCTCCAGCAGCATACTGCGGTTGTGGGTATGCTCTTCTTCTTCCAGACATTGCTTGTGACTCAAAATGTGGGGGAGTGTAGGCAGTGGTAAGCGTTGAAAAGAAAGAAAGAAAGACAGGTGAGTTGTGATAGTGTTTTTCTGGCAAACCTTTGGAAATCGTCTCTCGTTCGCCTTGGAGATTTGTTTGTCTCATTTGTTTTTTTTTTCAGTGCAATTTTTCTTTGGTGTTGTTTTCATAGTACGTGGTCAAAACTATGAGCGCGGGGCACGACTGCCACTCATTAATACACTTGGTAGCAACTCATTCAGTCTGTCACGTGAACTTTAGTGATCTTGTGGAGCAAATAAAGGCAAGCAATTTTTAACTATCTTTAAGCTTTGTCTTCTTTTGAAAAATTGCCCTCTACGAACAAACCATCTACAGAGAACCACCACCGCCCTCATTGCCTCAGGATGTCAGAAGCAGAAGAAATATTTCAAATTGAAAACTCCAAAGTCCCAGTTGACAACTCCTTGACCAGAAAGTTAAAAGACGTGGCTGCAGGGTTTGTTGGAGGAGCAACCCAAGTGTTGATCGGTCAGCCGTTCGACTTGATCAAGATCAAATTACAAACCACAGACGCGACTTCATCTGTCCAGGTGATCAAAAACGTCATCAAGAACGAAGGGTTATTGGCATTCTACAAAGGTACATTACCTCCGTTGTTTGGGGTCGGGGTCTGCGTGTCACTTCAATTCTACGGCTTCCACGAGACCAAGAGACAGATCCTACAATACACGGGCCAGCCAAGCTTGAACTTGTGGCCACAGACTTACATTGCTGGTGCCATGGCCGGTGTGGTGAACACTCCCGTAACTTCCCCCGTGGAGCAATTGCGTATATTGAGTCAATCGTCAGACAAACCAGTGTCCATGCGTGAAACAGTGGCCAAGATCTACAAAGAACAGGGTGTGGTGAATGGGTTGTACAGAGGGTTTGGTATTACCTTGCTTCGTGAGATTCAAGCATACGGGGTTTGGTTCTTGACATACGAGACCTTGATACAGAAAATTATTGACTTGCAGCACTACAAAAGCCGTGATCAGATCAGCACCCCGGAATTGTTAGCCAGTGGTGCTCTTGCAGGTAACGCCTTGTGGCTCCTGTCGTACCCATTGGACGTCATAAAGTCCAATGTGCAAAGTGACGGGTTTGGCAAAGAAAGCAAGTTCAATGGTAGTGCTATCAAGGCTACCAGATACATATTAGCCCACCATGGATTCACTGGGTTCTGGAGGGGTATCGTGCCATGTTTGTTGAGAGCTGTTCCATGTAGTGCAGGTACCTTTGCTAGTGTCGAATTGGCATTGCGTTTGATGGGTTAGTTGTCGTTGTTGTTGCATGGTGATTTATAGAGTCTGTATAATAGATATCCGATAGTTGGTTACAATTTGCTACCAAATTGGGAAGGCAAAGTCACGTGAGCAGGGGTCGTGTGTATGTTTTTCTTGTGATCACTCCTTATTATGTTCACGCCCAAAATATTTGAGCCAATAACACACTTTCTTAATCAGCAATACTCAAAACAAAACCATACACCCCAAATGTTATCTATTCAACAAACCAAACAGTCATTGTCGCCGTCCACGATTAGGTTTGCGGCCAGATTTTTATGGAACACGAAAGCTGTGTCGAAGGACAAGAGTCAACCACAGGAGCAAGAAAACACTGCGTTGGCGGATGCCCTCAACTTGTTGGTGAAGTCTACAGAACAAGTGAAGCAACCTACATTATACAGCTCCTTGACCAAGGGTCCCGTCGAAGAGCAGTTCAAGCACGTTGAGGCGAACATCCCTGAGTCTATGACACGTTTGTCTAATCAGTTCATGATTGACATCTTGCACGGCATCACCACATCGGATGTTAGCCGTCGCGGCCCAAGCATAAACTATTCTGAGTTGTACAAGATGAATAACCGCGAATTGCATGCTTTCATATCCAGCGTGACGACAGAAGAGTCGTTGTATGAGATCGTGAGGACGTTCTATTCACACAATAAGTTGACGCTAGGTGTGTTAATAAGTACGTTGTTGAACAAGAACCTTAAGCACTTGGTACTGTTCCCATTGAGCCTCTCACAGCTTAGGAGCTACCCGCAGTTCACCGAGTCCGATATCACAAAGATTGAGGTTATTATGTTGAAGAAGTATCATGATTTGAAAATGCCAATGCATGTAATTAAGCTGTTGGTGCAGAACTTCGAGTCAAAATTCCTCCCTTTGATCAAGTCCGGAGCCATGACTCCGTTTTATGAACGTATCGTGTGGAGATTTGTGTTTGAATACTTGAAGCAGTACAAGGAGTTGCATTATATTGAACAGTTGAATAACATAAAGTCGAGCTTCTTAATATGGGAGACTAGTATGAAGAACAGCAATTCGGTGGCGAAAGATATACTTGCCCACCACAAGGACTTAAAGGGGTTGCAAAAGCATTTCATGACAATTGCTAGTGCTGACAATTTAACTGCTGACAAGTTGAAAACACTCAAGAGAATGTCGATCAGGTACCGGATTTCGCTGTTGGACCCAGTTGACAACGAGCTTTACGATGGTATGAATAGTGTGTTGGGTGGGGAGTTTGAGCCGGCACAGCCACAAGAGATATTTGCACTAGATACCATACTTAAGGCACTTGTATAGCAGTGAGTGATGAATGCATAGTTTATGAGGAAAGTAGATTCCGCTAAGGAAGTTCAAACCACGCCGGAACCGCTCGCTTGAGACAACCATTTTGGCGAAGCGACAAACCCCCCGCCAATCAAGAAAAAAAAAGCGACGAAAACCGGGCGGTAAATCGGCCCATATAAATACACCAACCATTTCCCCAGGATTCCTATTTTTTTTCATCACCGTTCGTTCCCCACGTCACCGATGAAAGTAATCACAGATAAACAAGTATCTCAATTCCTTGAGACACATCTCACAAAGGAGTCCATCCTCCACCAATTCCAACCTACCTTGCTTAAGAGTCTCACGACCTATGCCCAAGACTCCGATGCAATCGTACCACCACGTACCGTGCAGCCATCAAACAACCCCGACTCGGACACCACGCACATCTACATGCCATGTATCTCGCCCGATGAGGTCGGGATCAAAGTGATCAGCGGCGGCGCGGGCAACAACGCCAAGGGCTTGGGGTTCCAGGGATGCGTATTGATCATGGACGAAGTCACGGGCCAGCTTCAGGCCGTTTTGAATGCAAACACGTTGACCGCGTTCCGTACGGCCTTGGCGAGCTCGTTGGGGTTGGTCAAGAAGGTGCCGTTGGATAAGGAAGAGATACTCCTGGAGATATCCGTGTTTGGCGTCGGGTTGCAGGCGTACTGGCACGTCAAGCTTGCGTTGATCTTGTACGGGGATAAGATTAAGCAGGTCAATATCTTGAATAGGACGTTGAAGAACGCGGAGACGTTGGCGGAGAAATTTGCGGCCGAGTTTGGAAGCAATAGTGTCAAGTTTAATGCGTTCCTGTACCAGGACGAACCTCTGGGGTTTGTGCCACACGTGGCTAACAGCTCGATTATATTCGGGTGCACTCCAGCGACAGACCCAATAATCAAGCAAGAATACTTGAATCAGGACCCAAATGTGCCTAAATTCATCTCATTGATTGGTTCATACAAACCACATATGATTGAGTTGGATTTAGAATTGTGCAAGAGCTTGAAGCAGAAGGGCGTATCGGTGATTGTTGATTCAAAAGAGCATACATTACATGAAGCTGGTGAATTGATCCAAGCCGAGTTTGGTAGTGATCAATTAGTGGAGATCCACGAGTTGTACGCTGGCAACGAGAGCATTGTCACCGATGCTGCTACCAACCTCACAGTGCAGAAGATTGTGGGGTTGTCGATCATGGATCTCAGCATTGGCAAGTTTGTTTACAATGAGATTGGCTCCGACGCTGTTGTAATTGAGGACTTCTAGTATACATAGCACAAACCATGGTAGAGCTTCCCCATTGGTCATATTTTCTAATGCAACATTCAATACAAATAATAAATTATTGGGCTAAATAATATTGGCCCCAAATCGCGCGGCGTGCCAATAATTCGTAACTCAATATAAATAACACCAACAACCACCGCCCACAAGAAAGCTTGGCTGTCTTTCTTCCACCCACCAACAACAACACCAACTCATCCTACTGTCATGGGTATTACCAACGAGACCCAAGCATT
>JAJMBE010000155.1:0-23972 GCA_030565125.1 Candida pseudoviswanathii
ATGAAAACGTCCTCTATTAAACGACTCGTAATATATGCAACCTATACGTGGGGTTAAAACATTCACTAGAGTAATACGACGTAGACGCCATTCATTGTAGTGATACATCTTTATATAATAATACAAGCATATTCTCGAAACATTATATGATTAGTGCTTGGCATTAAAGCTTTACTTGGATCTCAAAGTCCTCCTCCAACTCTGTGTCGCCAACAGTTTCATCCAAATTCAACTCTTCATCATCAAATATTAGCTTAGCACGAGAAACGTCCACAGTGTCTTCGCTCAAGCCCTTCTGTTTCAAATAGTAGGAAAGCAAATTTCTCAACTTGGTCTCTGGAGTGACTTTCACTTCAACACGCTTGTTGTCCTTTCCCTTAAGCCCAATGACAAAGGCATCATCGTCTTCTTCTATTTCAACTGGTTGATCTGCAGAGACACCCAGTGGCGATGCTTCTTCTGCAGCAGGGACAATCTCTTCTTCCTCGTCACTGCTTGATGAGTTTTCTTCTGGCACCTCCACCGGCTCCGGGACATCATCAATTGGCTTAATAGCCTGAAACTCTGGATATATGTTCATAAACGTCTGGCTGTATTCCTTCGGAATGAGGAAAAATCTGACCATAGTAGGGGAAACCTTTTCAATATCATCGATCAAAGGGTTGAAATCTCCAGGAGGAGCAATACGTAAGGTTCTGGGCGTAAAGAATGGTTGTATCAATTTTTTTCCTTCGACCCATACCAAGCTGACCAGCAGGGGATCATAGCTAAATAAGTAGATCGGAGACAATTTGTTAGCTAGTGCTTTTTTGAAGTAATCGACAGCTGCCTTAAGAATCTTCTCAAATGTCTTTAACCCTTTAGTTCCAAAATCAACTTCCAAGACTTGATTGTCTGGAGAGGGTAATTTGGACGTTATCCTGATGACGTATTTCCTCTTCTTTTCATAGTCCTGATCAAAGTTGTAGACTTCGGGCGAACCTTCGACGACCGACGCCGATTTATTCGACCTAAGTTTGAGAAGCTCATTCAACTCTTCATCTATTTCTTCATCTGAGTCCACAATACCTGGAGAATCCTGGCGACCATACTGTGAATTTAGTCTTGTAGCGATGTCATTCTTGATCTTTTCGGTATCGATTTTGGGTGGGGTGATGGACCTCGATTCTTCAGTGACTTCCTCTTCCGGTTTCTTTTCTGGTTCAGAAGTCTTGATGGCATGCATTTTTGTCAAGTTTCCTAGGATGTCTTCGTTTTCGTCCTCGTCAGTTTTGGTTCCTGACCACGGCTGGTCACCAAACAGAAATGGTAACAGCTCATCTTTGCTATTTTCCTTGCCTTTGTCATGTTTGTGTTTATGTTTATGCTTTTTCTTGCGCTTGTGATCGAAAGGTCCAGCTAGGGAAAAGAAATCATCATCTAGTAGGGAGTGCTTCTTCTTTTTGCTCGCCCCGGGCTCGTTGCCTTCTAGATCATCATGAGATTCTGGGTTGTTGGTTTCTGTAGCCTTTGGATCGGAGGTAGTTCTATCCGATTGAGTTTCTGTCAGGGTGACATGAGGTTCAGACATGGATTTATCTGCGTCCGACGTAAAAGAAGTTGAACTCATGCAAATGGGAGACTCGATCAATGGGAAGACACTTGGTGGTATGTCTCACACAAACTTGACCAGTCTTTTCTTTTCCCACAGATTTGCTATTTCTTCTGTCGCACTTTGGGAAACTCAAAACAAAGAAAACCCCAAACCTCTCCCCAAACCACAACATCGCCAGGGCAGGCCAACATGTGGAAGCCATCGAAGGAAGCGAGCTTTAAATCCAAGATTCTAACTTGGTATGGTAACAATCCCAATAAGTACAACTTTCTTATAAAGTGCCGAGACAAGTGGGTAAGCAATGCTGCGTATGTTTCAGAAGAGCTAGTCCAGGAATTTGCTGAGGATATGAGAAAGCTTGTACCAATCTCCGGCGACCAATTGAACTTGAAAAGCTTGAAGCTAGAGCCATTGACTGAAGAGTATATCAAGGAAAAGTTCAAGCAGGATATTGATCTAGAGGTTGTTAGGAATAGCGCACGCACTGACACGCCCCTAACAACTGGGTCACCAGTTGAATTGAAGAGCTTGACCAAAAGAAATGCATTTGCCGTTGCCACGGGAGGACAGATACTATCGATTCAATGGCTACCACGAGAGGGTGAGAGCAAAGTCAGTTATTTTGCTGTGTCCATTAGCAACAGCCCAGACGGCCCAGGGGCACTCAACCCAGAATTCAGCATGTTCAACACGTCGAAAAACCCTGCTTGCTCGTCGACAATCCAAATATGGAAGTACGATTTTGAGAAGAACGAGGTGTCCCTAGAGAATGTGTTAGTCACGAGTGATTTGGGACTAGGATACAGTCTAAAATGGGCACCCATATACACTAGCGGCGGTGGGGTATTGGGGGTATTGATGGGTGTGTTTACTGACGGGAACATCCATGTCCTTAAAATAACCGATTCACTCCCTAGATACAGCAAAATCACCCAATCATCGTTACTGTATTCAGGTAAGGATGGGACAAAGATCACAGCTTTCGATTTCATTGGCGCCGAAAAGATTCTTGTTGGCACTACAGACGGTGCTATATCCGAGTACATGCTTCCGTTTGATTATGAAGGTCGTGATTTTGACGTTCCTAATTTCAAAGAGATAGTTTGCTGGGGCGCCATCCAGCATCTATTGTGCACGGACGATGAATCTGGCAACAGATTATGCATTGTTTATACCGCAGCCCACCGGTGTCTAACGTTTGTCTATGACAATTCGCTACAGGATGTGTATGCTGTCGTTCCAAGAAGTCACATTCAGCCTTGTTATAACTACGTGATGCAAAACTTGATTATAATAAATCTTCCGGACCAGAGTCTGATGTCGTCACCAAGGACCAACCATTATACAGGCTCGGCTGTGGCTAAAACCGACTTTTATTACACTGCCTGCAAAGTATCCGAAGTGCTTGGCCACCCGTTCTTTCTCAGTGGCGGAGCCAACGGTGATATTACAGTCCAGAACTACATGAAGAAATTCATGACCAGTAAAGCAGGGGCGACGAAAGCTATGCCTTTTAGGTTGTGGAAGTTTTCCGCAAAGCCGGATGGCAAGTTTGCGTTGATATCGGACATCCATGTTGAGCCACAAGAGGCACCAGTACCGCCAGCTGCTTCAAGAATTGGGGGCGCCGTTACCGCTGTAGCGTGGAACGAGAACATAATCGGAAGCTCTACGTTTGCCGCAGGAATAGCCGGTGGAGTTTTGTTAATAGAGAGATTAGACCCTACGTATCTATGAACCATATATATACATGTAACACTGTTTAATAATATTTTGGCATTGTTGGATCAACGTCATCTACCCATTTGTTTAGACCACCAGCAATGTCTTTGGGGTTGGTGAAATTCAACTCAAGAAGCTTGTTTACCGCTAGCTGAGAATCATTCCCAAATCGACAGACAACGTAGACGTCGTCTTCCTTGGTGAATCCCTCCGGCAAGACATCATCGAGGGTGTCTGCTTTTCTCAAGAGAGGATCCCACTCGATGTTTACGGAGTTTGGCAACTTTGTAATTTCAAACTGTTCTCTTGGTCTCACATCAATCAATAGATGCTTCTTGCCCAGACTGACGATGTCCTTGTACTCCCTTGGCGACACTCTCAACTCACTATCGATTGGATCGAATGTCACACGCCCACAAAAAGTGGCATAGTTGATTGTTCCATTTTCAATCAACGATCGTGTGATGGTAGGTTTCTCACCACACGCCACACAGGCTGGCTGTCTTTTTCTCATTTTGAACACACGGATCTGTTGTTGCGGGAATGCCGTGTATGTTGAAAGGAAAGGCTGGAAGGTCTCCTTTGTGTAAAAGCCAATCAAGACCTTGATAGCTTCGACAGCGATCGCGACTCCAAGCATCCCAATAGCTGGACCAATCACACCGCCATCAGCACATGACGTGACAGAAGAAGGGGAAGGTGGCTGGGGATGGAAACATCTGTAACAAGGACCGATGATTGCAAAATTCAAGATGGTGAGTTGTCCCTCAGCCTTCAATCCTGATCCACTGACAATGGTCTTGCCCAATATCACACTGACGTCGTTGATAAGATACCTGACAGCCGGATGGTCAGTGCAATCCAACACCAAGTCGTATTTCAGAATGATATCGAAAGCATTATCGTTTGTTAATCTCATCGGGTATGTTTCGACTTGAACATGTGGATTAAGTCTGTTGATGTAGTTTTTGGCAGAAATGCATTTGTACTCCCCTACCATGTCTGTGCTGTGAATAACTTGACGATGTAGGTTGCTGGTGTCAACCACATCATCGTCGATAATGCCAATAGTGCCAACTCCGGCTGCTGACAAATACAACAAGGCAGGCGAGCCCAATCCACCGGCTCCAACAACTAAGATCTTTGAATTTTTCAACTTGATTTGGGACAGTAGCGAGCCAAACTGAGGGACTATCATTTGTCTTCCATAGCGTTTGTACTCATCAAGGCAGAAATTGTCATCTATTTTGGTGTACTTTGATGGTGCGGGATCTTGGTTCTCTTTGAGCTGATTTCTTTCTCTGAGTAGCTTGTTCTCAGCCTCCAACTGTGCTATCTTAGCTAGGAGCTCCTCCGTGGTTAGTTGGGTCATTGATGTGGTCTGGTCGTGATTCCTGGGAAGAGCTGATGATGCCGCTCATCAAAGTCGCGCCTTTTTAATTTTTTCAGAATGTCGCAACATCGGAGGTATCACGAGATTGACGGCGCCGGAGGTACAGTACGTGCTACACTTGAGAGCGACCCAATCACTAGTTGTAATACGATCTTAAAGCTATTACTTCATGCTATAAACCGCTATGGAACTATTCATAAGGAAACTTTTTGTGTAATACATCTTTCTGTCTATCCCTGACTTGTTATTCCCCGGTGATTTCCTTAGACAATCTTTTGCTTAACAAAGAACGACTTCAAGTGACGCAATTGGTAGACACAGGTACCAACCAAAACGACTAGTTGCACAATAGACCATTTGACCACCCTTGAGTTGGTGGATTCAGATTGATCTCTGAAGTGTGCTTCTCTTTCTCTCATGTTTTCTTGTTCCCAGTGTATTTTGTCCAATTGATCGTACAATTTGTTGACCCTAAGCGTCAAGTCATCAACCAACTTGGTGGATTTGGAGTCGACGTATTCGTTGGCGGAGCCCTGGGCAACATCGAAAAAGATACGGTGGACCTTGCCGTGGGTGTTGTCGCTGTAAACTGGAGTCAAACAGAACTTGTGCTCACCGGAGTCCAATGAAGTAAAGGTGAAATCACCATCTGGGGCCGATTTCTGGTCGGCAACCTTGTGGTTGTTGTCAAAGGTTTCCTATTGCACAAGTGTTAGTATATCTTGCCCGTGCAAAAGTAAAGATTCTCTCTATAACACATACCTCCACGGTAATTTGGACCTTCAAGTTTGGACTCTTGAAGTATTCGTTGCCATGGTCTTGTTTCTCGTAGGCATCAATCTTACCCACAACCAAGGTGTCCTCTTGCAATTCTTCAAAGAAACATTTGGTTTCACCGGTTTTGACGTAAAAGTGCAAGGCGTTCGTAAGGTGCAATAATGTTAACAACGCACTTATGACTTGGGTTATCGATAAATTGAACATTCTCAACAATTGGTACGTTGCAAAGTGGGACCTATAGAAGAAGAAAACCCGAACCCGAACAACTTTTCCAGTGTCGTGTTGAAAATTTTTGATCTTCCACGTAAGGAAAAAAAAAAAAGATCCCCAACGCGCGTGCGAACAAAAACAAAGCGGGACGGAACTGGATTTTGTCCTCGCGTACACGCCCATGAGGGAGTGTATCCATGCATGTTTAGACGAAGCGTATCACTGGACGAGTGTACGGTCGTAGTATCTGTCATTGCTATATTGAGAGTGTCTACTTACCTGTCTTACGCTTATTGATAATCTTCTTCTTGACATGTTTCTTCATCTTGGTCTTTCTTTTTTCTTGTTTGGCCAATTTTGCAGCCTCCTTTCTGGCTTTCTTTTCGTCTTTGTCTTCGTACTTCTTGCCCTTTGGCTGTCCTTGGTCACGCTCAACCCACTCTTTCTTTGGTTTTCCTTCTGCATCACTCTCATCTTCATCACTATCTTCGTCGTCACTGTCTTCTTCATCATCTGATTCCGAGTCCGATTCCGAACCAGTTTCCTCTTCGCTCGTGTCCTCAGCTTCTGGGGCGGCATCTGATGCCACAAGCTCCTTCATCGTGTCCACTTTACCCTCAGAGAACTTTTCAAAGTCTCTCTCATCCAAGTGATTTAAAGATCTAACTAAATGCAAAGATCTGAATATCTCATCCTGTACTTCTTGCTCATCATCTGTCTTCAATGGCAATTGCTCTAGGTACTTGCCCAATTCCACGTCACTGTTGTCTTTAATACCCAAAGTGTGAGCATCACTGGTGATATATTTGAAGATCAATCGCTCTGGATACACGTTGATCTTCTTCCTTGTGAAAAAGTCGTTGACATTCTTGATATCCATTCTCAAGAAGTCAAGTGCCATTGGGTGGTCTGGCTCCACAGATTGTGACACATCAATGATGTATAGCTTGTCGTTGTGCACAATGGAATTGTACTCACTCAAATCAGCGTGAACTAATCGGCATTCTTGATACAATCGTCTCATGTAAAAGAGCATTTGGTGGTAATAGGCGACAATGTCGTCCACGTCTTTAAATGGATAATCCTTCAATTTGGGAGATGGCTGGCCGTCACCTTTGGTCAAGTACTCCATGACCAACACATGTGATCTCAACTCGACAGGTTCAGGACATGGTATGCCGTTCTGGTATATTCTTTTTAAGTTACGGAACTCCTTCTCAGCCCAGATCTTGACCATTTTCCTTGGATTGCTCTGGTTCTTGGTGTTTCTGAATCGGAACTCTCCATCAACGTATCTCTCACGATCTTTAAACACTAGAATCGACGTTTTGTAAATCTTAACTGCATACTCCTTCTTGTTTTCTGCGTCGTCACTTGTCCCGTGGTACACGTTAGCCTCCTTACCGGTACTGATGCATCCATTGATTCTTGAAATAACGCCCTTGTTGATAATCTTGGCCAAAAATCGAAGCGTACGCGGATCTAAAACTTGCTCAACGGTTGCTCTATTAGCCCTGTCCTTAGTCACTTTGGGACCTTTCTTTATGGGGTCAGTCTTGATCTTATCTGCATACTTTGTGACTATATCTTCCTTCTCGGTGATTGTCTTTGGCGTGACCACTTTGCTGTTTGTAGTGGAAGTTGGTTGGGAGTAGTCGTCGTCACTATCAGAATCAGACGACGAATCTAGGTGAATGTTTTCGACTTGTTGGGAAAGATCGGTTGGCAGCATTGGTTGAAATCTTGTGTGAGGGATAGGATGAGGTTGCCAAAAATTTTTCTTCCCACACCTTCTTTATGGCGGCGGCGGAGTCGCATCATCAAAACAAATGCAGCGAACTGACAGAAGAAGGAAAAAAAATCGTTCACGATACAAGGCTACGGACAACACCAAATCTGCCTATTACTGTCATTATGGCCCGTCCAGTATTAATTAACCAATTATTACCAATTGTATGTATTACACTGTCTCATATCTCACCACATTTTGTTTAATTTTCTAACACAACCTTCAGAAGTTCTTTGGTGTGATCCCATTGTTTATTGGTGTCGAGATCATATTAGGAGTTACCATATTGAACAAAGCCAGTGGGCTCTATGGTATCTTGTCCTTGTTTACAGGCCACCCGATCAACTTTTGGCAGTGGTTGTACAACCTGTTGTCCCTAATCACCTTACCCGTCTACGCTTCAGCGTTGATCAACTTGAAAGTAAAACCAAAGAACTTGCGCAAGACTTCCCTAGCCACGATTGTTTACGTCTTGGACACCCTCATTGGCAGCTTGTTCACTTTGTATTTCATTTATTTTTGGTTTTCTCTGGAGGACGGTAGTGTCAAATCTGAAGGACAGGATGCCACCGTGGGAGCAACCTCGCAATCTGCATCACCAGCTAGAGAGTTGAGCATCACAATTAGCACGACCATAGTTGTCACTGTTGTTAGATTCTACTTTACCTTGGTCATGATCTCGTTCACCAAGGCATTGTTGAAACAAAACTCGATGGAACTCAGATACAACGCTAACCAGAATGACCAGCCGCCTCCAGATCCTGAGGAAGAAGAGCTTATGAACGCCGAAGGATTTTCTGGTGAGTTCAGGAAGGCGTTGTTCGACTTAGAGACGAGATCCAAAGAGTACCTTAATGAATTATTCAGTTAGATAGAGAAATACACGAGCACAGTTTGGATGGAGGTGTTTATAGGCAGAATGTCGCGGAGCTGGAGAGCGACACCGTTTAGATGCGAGATGTCGTTCTCCGTTGACTTGCTTTCAAACTTCTCTTTATTCTCCGTATATACGGGAACGTGAATCCTTGCCTTTTTTTTGCCCTTGATAAGTGACCATTCTTTTGTTGCAACTTAACCACTGGTGGGGCATACCTATTCATTAACACTACAACTATTCATTAACCGAAGATGGGACAGACTACTTCCAGCCCAGAACATGTGGAGAAGGGCGAAATCGTGCAAGAGTTTACCAAAGAGGAATTGCAAACCTTGTTCTACCACAGATGTGAGCTGTTATTGAAGCCGATCGAGTTGGCGTTCCTCAAGGAAGACTTTAAAGGTAGGGATTCCATCACCACAGAAGAGCTAGCTAAGATTCTTAAATTTCCAGACAACGATAACCCAGATCTATCCCAAACCATCACAGCATTGTTTCAAGTGATGAAGACTATTGGGACGTTCCCATTCTTGAAGAGCAACTCAAATGAAAAATTGCTGTTTGAAGAATTGGTTGTTTCGTTGATATTCTTTAGCGGACGCTACAAGAAAATCTTTAGTCGTGACTATGATTTCTTGAAGCTATTCTTCTTGGGCTTGTCTGATAGACCGCAGACCAAGGAATCTGTGGCCAACAATGAGAAGAAGGAAGTTTCTGAGCCACCCAAATTCAAAGCCAGTTTGATAGTGGCCCTCGAAGAAGAGGAAAAGCTAGAACTCAAGGCTAGAAAGATCAATTGGTCGAAACTAGATATTGTGAAAGACTACGATGGTGCGAACATCGAAGAATTACTGGTGAATTCCAAGAGGTTGCAAAACATCGTGACCTTGTGTTTGATTCTCAACTCAATTGTGAGGCAGAACCAGGATTCCATTCCCAAGCAGTTTGCTGATAGCGTGGGGAGATGGTCCGAGTTTGAGGTCTATTCGTTGTATTTGCTTCGATACGCCGATGTTTATTTGACGCCAGACAAACTACTCCAGCAGGATATCACTTACCAAATGTTCAACAGTGGTGTCCACGGATTATTGCCCTACTTTTTCCAAATCAACTTGAACAGGATGGTTTGTGACGCTGTTCTTTCTTTTAATAAATTCACACAGAAGATAGAGGAAGAAAAGAAGGTCGACTCTACCGAGACCACTGTCAGGAAGAAGCACACGTTTCCAAAATTTCAAGAATCCAAACTTGTTTCAATTCCGTTCTTATCATACGTTTCTAGCATACTCCAGGGCATTAACAACCCAACCATGCTAACCACCTCCAATCTTGTGAAATTGTATGCTGGGTCGCAGGCTGGGTTTTCTATCCGGTCATTGGAAACCAAGATATTCAAGTGGCAAGCTCCTACTTTGGTTGTCGTGAGTGGCAAAAGAGTGAAGTCCAAGACCATGCAGACCAACAGAAGGTACCAAAAATTCGACGAAATGTACCCCCGACACTTTCTAGCGCTGGAGAATCATTTGCGAGATTGGCAGAATGATAATGATAAGATAGCATATGCTGTTTTGGTCAACCAACCATGGAAGAACTCAAACAAGAACAATTTTGGTGACGAAAAATCCCTTATCCTATCGATCCTGCCAAGAGCAGATTACTTCAAAAGTGTACACAGCAATATTTTGAAGGGAGAACTGATTTACTTTAATAATCTAGGCATGGGGCTAGGATTTGGTAACAACCAGCCATTGAACAAGAACGAAACCAAGAGGTTTATACCAGGAGACGTCTCGTTGACAATCGAAGCCAACTTGGAATTTGCTGTGTTTAGACACCTTGTCAATCTGAGCTCAAATAACGACAAGTTCTTCCAAAACTCACAACAGAGCGATGTTGCACAGGAGGATTACGAGGACAGATTTACCATTACCTCCATAGAAGTGTGGGGCTTGCTCGTGAGTGGTAAGGAATTGGAAGAGCAAAGAAAGCAATGGGAGTGGGAAGAAAAACAAGCAGAAGCCAGACAGAATGTCAATATCCGCAGTATGGGAGAAGAAAGAGCGTTCTTGGAAATGGCTGGATTGGTTGGCAACCATGGGGCTGCTGGTGGGTCCATGTAGGAAGCGTGTGTAGCTTGTGTGTGTGTTCCGCGATATCGCAGTACGAGATGCGCAACTGAAAAAAAAAATATACAGGTATAGAAATCTCGAGATGAGTATCGGAATAGCTTTCTTTCTAACATTATACAAACCACCCCACTGAAGAATGGCCAAAGACAAGAAGAAGGGAGGAAATGATTCTAGGAAATCCATCACCAAGGATGAGCGTTTCAAGTCCGTGCACAATGACCCTAGGTTCAGAATGCCAAATTTCAAGAACTTGAAAGTGAAAGTCGATGATAGATTCAGCAAAGAAGAATTGAGCAAGTTGAGCGTTGGTGCTTTGGGAAAGAAAGTCAAGATTGACAGATACGGAAGAAAGATAAGTGACAAATCAAACGACTTGGATAAGTTCTATGAGCATGAAGACGACGAAGAAGAGTCTGAAGAGGATGCAGATGATGAGAGTGGAGATGACGACGACGACTTGGAAGCATTAACTGCCAAACTTCAGAAGGAGGAAGCAGAACAAGACGACGAGGAAGAGGATGAAGAGGAGCCAGTTTTGGATAGAGCCAGAGGTGAAGGGTTAGTGAGTTCCTCTGAAGATGAAGACTCGTCATCATCCGAGTCAGACTCCGAAGCAGAGATAGATGAAGAAGAGGAGGATTCAGAAATCGAAATTGAAGAAGGCAAGCCTGATGAAAGTGATCCAACTAGTTCCTTTGCCGTTGTCAACATGGACTGGGATAACATCAGAGCCGTGGATTTAATGGCCACTTTCATATCGTTTGTTCCTAAAGGAGGCTCCATAAAGTCCATCACCATCTACCCATCTGAGTTTGGTAAGGAAAGAATGCAAAAGGAAGAAATCGAGGGTCCACCAAGAGACTTGTTCAAGAGCAAGAAAAAGTCAAAAGGTAAGGATGATGACTCTTCTGATTCTGAAGATATCGATTCCGACATAGACGTCAATGACAAGGACAGTTTGGCCAAGATTGCCCGTAAATTGTACGAGGAAGATGACGGTAACGAAGATTACGATAGCAAGGCTTTGCGCCGTTACCAATTACAGAGATTGAGATACTACTATGCCATTGTGGCGTGTGACTCGGTACAGACTGCCAAACTGATCTACGACAATTGTGACGGCACTGAGTATGAATCCACGGCAAACATTTTTGATTTGAGATACGTCCCTGAAGATATGGAATTTGAAGAACTGGAAGCTAAAGACACCTGTAACAAGATTCCTTCTTCCTATAGACCCGACTCGACATTTGTCACCGATGCATTACAACATTCCAAGGTTAAATTGACTTGGGATGAAACACCCAAAGAAAGACTCACGTTATCGTCGAGACCGTTGTCACAGAAAGAAATCGAGGAGAACGATTTCAAAGCTTACTTGGCCAGTGACAGTGACGAAAGTGGTGCTGAAGATGGGGCATCGGCGAAGGACAAGTACCAGAGCTTGTTAGGACAAACATTTGCCAAGTTCGGGAAAGAGGACAATGACGACGACGTGGATATGGAAATTACGTTCGACCCAGGTTTGAAAGACACCCAAGATGGCGATGGAGATGAAAAAGAGAAAGAGGAAACTACAATCGAAGCATACAGAAGGAAAGAAAAAGAACGTCGTCAAAAGAGATTGGCTAAATTCAAGGAATCTAAGCAGGCAGAGAACGAAGACGGCGACGAGGAATCTGCCAAGTCCAAGAAGTCGTCGTCGAAAAAGAAGAAGAGACATGCTCCTGAATTGGATGAGAAGTCTAAGGCTGAGTTGGAGTTGGTGTTGATGGACAACCAAGATAGCAACTCCAAAGACCATTTCAATATGAAGGATGTCATAAAGTCCGAGAAGCAGAAGAAGAACAAAAAGGGCAAGAAAAACAAGAAGATTGACGAAGAGATGGTGCAGGATAATTTTGTGGCAAACCTTGATGACCCACGTTTCAAGGAGATCTTTGAAAGTCACGACTACGCTATTGACCCAACCAACAGCGAATTCAAGAAGACTGAAACCATGAAGAAAATATTGAATGAACGTGCGATCAGAAACAAGGGTAAAAAGAGCAAGGGCGATAAAACGACGAAACGAAAGGCTAGCGACACGGAACCTAAAGACAATGTTCGTTCACTTGCCGAAAAACTCAAAAAGAAACAAAGAAGAAACTAAGGTTTTAGTTCTGTATATATCTGAAACATAGACTTTTGTATTGTACGTTTTTACGAGCTCGCGCACATAAAGCAAAAAAATTTATCTGTGCGGACAACTCTGAAACACCTTTGATGCAAAATCATGCTGACGGCTGCAACACACGATTTATAGGATAGAACAGCTCCTGAATGATCTTGTGTCCAGGTGTAAATTTCTCACTAGTTGAAGGTGTTTTATTTTCGCTTTCTGTGCATCTAAATCACCCATCACACGTATCCACACACACCCTTTGTAACTGGTACCCGAAATCCACCAGACCACAGTTTGTAACCTGAAAGGGAAGATCACGTTTGAGAATAAGGTAAAACAGATTTATAACTGAACCCCTTTTTTGTTTAATCTCAATACCATCCGTGCGTTTAGTAACATAGTATAAATACAGCATGAGAATCCCTGCCCACTTGCATGCATCCCATAATGAGTTGCAGCCACCAAGAATGTCATCTCATAATTCCCACAATGAAGACGAAAGCCACAATAATCATCACAAAGTTCCCTTCCTCCAGACGATTATTGCACCCCGTCCAGACATCCACGACATGATTGAACGAACCCACATCGAGGACATGCGTGCGTTTAACGTTGGAAGGAATACCGTTGAGTTAATCAAGAACGATCAGAACGAGTTAGAGATCTTAGAGAAGCGTATTGCCGACAAGTCCAATGAACCCGATGATGAGGTGGAGTCCCTTTGCAGTGTGATTGAGGAGCCAGTCCAGTCAGATCTGGTTTTAAATATCGGCAACACATTGTCATGTCCGTCGAGACTCGAGACACTTGAAATTATCAGCGATGGAGACTTGAACAGGGATGAGACGGTCTCAATTGAAGACAATTCGACAGTTTCGGCTTCACCTAGTACAGCGACGTTTTCATACCAACCAACCATGGAGGGTGCTGTCCATGAGCTTGAAAGCAACAGGAGTGAGCAACCTATTTTGCAAACAAATTTTAGCCAACCCATGCCGAAAAGGGAAATCTTTGGTTTCATCTTATCCAAACAACAGTCACCACCACCAGTACCTGCACCTCCTTCACAGCAACTTCTTCCTCCCCCACCGCGACCACCGCCTCCTCCTCCTTCTTCACACCTACGCCCACGCCCACCTCCAGAAGAGGATATCGAGCAAGAAAATCGAGGCGGGCGCTTGCCTCCACTTCCAGCCACACCCCCAAGTGAAACAGAAGCAAAGTTCACAACCCCGAAAGATAAGATATTTGATCTATCGGGAAAGACGGACTTCACAATCTCCCCTGTCACTCCATTGACGCTTCCGTCCGCCACACCAACCAAGAGTAGCAGCGGTAGTCAGTTGATTTTGACCACTTTCCATGGCGGTGTTTCAAGTTCCGAGTCGTCCCCTGTCACCGTTGAGCCAAGCAGCCCCAAACACACTTTGATGGATCCCATAGAGTTTCCTGAAGAGAAGCGTTTCCCCAGCGTTGACGAGGAGCTAGTTTCATTCATTGTTTCCAAGAACAAGCTGTTGTCGCACCACCAGAAATGGCTCGAGACCCTGTCGCAGCTGCAAATGCAGCCGCAACTGCAAATAATGGGGCAGCGACGCATCGCGGAAGGGGAGGAGGGGGAACGGGAAGGGGAAACGAAGAGGAACGCGGCAGATGGTGAGGAGCAGCGTGGGAAAAACCTTAAAACTGTGCTTAATTTGAAACGCATAACAAACATTGAGGACACCCTAGACGACGAGGACAAGGAAGGGGACAAAGAATCCAGAAATAAGAATGATCAAAAAATATCGCCATCTTTTACTCCCCAGGAGAAACACATTCAGTTTATGCATCCTGGCAAGAAAAAACAGTTGAAGGAGCTATTCTACAAGAACACCAACAACACCACCACCAAGTTGAACCACTTCACTGTTACGTTAACCCCCAAGGTCAAGACTAAAACCTCAGTGGCTTCCTTGGACTCGTCAATCTCCTTGAACTTGGAATCTAAGAAGGCTTACCAGCAGGATAAACTTGTTCGCTCGTCACCAGGTTATCTTATTCATAAGGCTATCGATTCACCGGCCTCCTTGCCTACGTTGCGCAGCAATACCGAGAGAATGGTTTCCAGGAAGACTTCATCCAGCTCAGATAAAACTACCATTTCAAACGATACAATGATTGAAGTCCTTGGCAAACCAGAGACAATTGACACAAATTATAATAGCAGCCGTGAATTTATCCCCACCCGTGCACCACCTCCTCCGAAAATCAACCACCACCATCATCATCATCAGCAGCACCACGCCCAGACCAACATTGCCAACAGCGGCCATCCCCATCATCCACAGGACGTTGACACCGAAGAGAACGCAAGCAGTTCCCAGTCGTCCAAAATCTCCAAGCAAGAGAAGTTTCAAGAGTTCTCGAAAAAAATATTCAAGAAAGGGTCCCAGTCTTCGTTGGAGGCCAAGACCTTCTACGAGAAGTTGTTGCGCAAAGAGAAGAAGCGGGGCAAGGCCGGCTCTTCGGGAGTTGACAAGAACATCCAGACGGACGACATCACGAATACGTTAACGTTGGAGATGCTGGGTATAAAGAAGAAACGCGAGAAGCAGTACAAGGAAGAGGTGACGCTGTCGTTGCAATCATTTTTAGACGCCAATAGTCTGAGTAATGTGGTGGACTCTTTCAAAGATTACGTGGAACGTAGTCTCATATAAATTGGCAATGTTCATGTTTTTAAAGCTGGCGAAAAGACAACTGTTTAGATACCCCATATATAATTAATACCCAATACAAAGGAGGTTCATTATATTCTTACAAGGAGAAAAATTGTAGCGCTGTTGCAAAAAACAACCCCCCTGTCTACAACCAACCAACAGGGACAGCCATCAGTACAACAAATAAGGTCGTTAGGTATATATACAATTATATATAAAAATTAAAAAAGTGTCTATTAGATAACCCAAACTGAAGAAATGGAAGAAAAACAAAATATCGTAATACAAAATTTAAAGAACAAAGGGTAAGAATACAAGGGTCGTCAACCTATAACCAATCAAAAGTTATCAGTACTTGTACCAATGTCAGCAAAGAAGTCGCCTGGATTGTAGTTTGCCGCGTCGCCGCCTGCTCTAGAATTGCTACTACTCTGGTTGTTCGAAGACAAGCCCAATGGTTGGGTTTGAATGCCGCCTGGGATCTGGTACTTGTCTGTGGTGCCAAAGTTACTTGGTTGGTTAGCATTCTCCAAAAGCTCAATCTGCTTCGATAGGTTTTCACGGGCAATTTCCTGTTGCTTCAACACATAGTTCAAGTGGTTGATGTAGTCGACTGATCGGTTCAAAATGGTGGATTTGTTGGGTTTGGTTTCCTTGACTTTGATCGACCCAATGAGATCGTTCAATTCGGTGGACTCGGCGGAAAGTTTGCGTTGCAATGTCTGGACGGCACACAACTGAGGGTTCAACAATGATGGCGGAACAATCACACCCAACTCCTTTATTCTCTCTTTAATCAAGTCACGTCTTCGTCTTTCAACGGCATTGTGGAACTCTCTTCTTCTTTTCATCTTTTCTTCTTTGCTCAATTGCTTCGTAGGGACGTCGCGTGACAACGCGTTGCCCGATGAACTTGGCACCGACGAACTCAAGGTTGCCGATTGTGGTGGCGGAGATAACGCATTCCAGTTTTCGACCTTGACAGGCGGGTGAGGGATGGAGGTACTTAGTTTGGCGTCGTTGGAGTCTTCAAACTTGAGCGCAATGGAGGACCCGAGTTGCGGTGGTGGGGAGTTCAAATATGAACCCGCATCAAAACCTGGTGATGCGATCGGTGGATTAAATTGGGGAGACAAGTACGAGCCGGATTGTATGTCCGGGGCATTGTTAAACGAAGGACCGCTGATGCTTTGCTTTCTTGTGTCTGGGCTGAACGCCAAGTTGTTCTTGTTGTCTTCGGCGATGGATCCGAGGGCGTTGAAATTGTTGCCCCTGTT
The DNA here is from genome assembly GCA_030565125.1 of Candida pseudoviswanathii. Taxonomy (NCBI): domain Eukaryota; kingdom Fungi; phylum Ascomycota; class Pichiomycetes; order Serinales; family Debaryomycetaceae; genus Candida; species Candida pseudoviswanathii. The sequence goes on from JAJMBE010000155.1 coordinate 16,638, forward strand.
GGAAGGAGAGAAAAACTGTGGGTTAAGGAACGATGAATCGTCGTTGTTTTGCGGCGATATGAGTTCATCAAGGTTGGCCGAGTTTGCTCCTGGGTTCATAAAGTGCTGGCCCGCTTGGTGTGGGGATACTGGTTGTGGGGAGGAGTTGCTGTGCTGCAACTGCAACTGTGGCCCCAAAATGGCCTGGGAAAACGCAACGTCGTCCAAGAATGGTTCGTTGGTGAAGGAACCTGGATTTGAGCCGCCCCCGTAGGTGTTAGGGTCGGAGGCGGTATTGTACGAAGTGAACCCCATAGGACTCAAGTAATCTTGGCCACCGGCAAGCTGGCTGTTGGAATTGTACGCGGAGTTCGAAGGAGCAATCGAGTTTGTCGAGTTATTGACATTCGTGTTCAGGTCGCCATTTCCAGAGTATCCGCTGTAATTGAGGTTCAACGAAAACTCGTTCTGGTTGCTGTTGTTGGCGTTCGAATCGAAATTAAAGTTCAACGGTTGGCCCTGCAGTTGTTGCTGTTGCTGGGACGAGTTGCTGTCGTAGTTAAAGTTGTTTGTATAGGTAAAGTTAGGAGTGCCGGTGTCTGTGTTGTTGTTGGTGGTAGTTGAATTGGACGTAAAGTCGGCTGGACTCTCATTCAAGTAATCACCCATTGTGCTGGTTAGTTTTCGGTTCAATGTGTCGCTGTGTCTTTCGCTTGTGCGTATGAAGGGGAACCTGGCGGTTTTTAGATATGTAGTAATAGCAGTAGTAGTAGCGTAGTTGTCAAAGAGTAATGGTTATCAGGAGTTCACGCCCAATTAGTGAATGTAATACCAAATAACGTGTTGATAAGGTGAAAAAGAGTGTGGGTGGGTGTTGTTTTGGGCGCTCTTTTTTTTTCTGGCTCGCTCGTTTTTCCTTCCTGTTCTCTCCCCTGTTTTGAGTTATAATGCTAGTGCAATTGGATATCAAACGGAGGTCGGATGGGGAATAAAGTGTTGCTTGGATGAACTGCGAGTCAAGTAGTTACTGTAGTGTAATGTGAGCTTGAAAATACGGGGTCTCTAGATGTGGGTTAGAACGTGTTCGTCTGTCGATTGGTTATTATATCGAACTACGTAAGGTTATTATAATTTTCTTCCTCTCTCTGGGTTTTTTGGTTTTTTTTGAAGGAATGGGTTTTTCCCGTGGAACTCAATTTTCCTTTTCCCTTTTTTTTTGTAAGCGTATTATTAAACTACCGCGACATTTATCTACGAGGTGGCGACATTAACCAACATACACGAATGTCGCTCCAAGAAACAATGGCAACCACCCACCACCACCACCCACCACAGAGGAAATAGTGGCTTCCCGCTAAAAAGCAAAGTAACCCGTTTGAACCAGTTTAGTTTTAGTTATCTTCTGAGACACCTGGAGAACACGGGTCAATTGGCAAACTTCCGCGCAGTTTTGTGATCTTAGTGTAATGACTACGAGAGGGTTACTCGGACATAGCCAAAACCAATCTTGTATATTTGAACCGTATCCAAATTATCATACCTATCTCCGAGCTCATACCTGCCCCGCCGGATCAACGTTCCTTCAACAACTTGTTTCTCTTCTCCCTCTTTCTCATTCTCTCCACCTTCTTGGCATGCATCTTACTGGCCATCTTCTCATATCTCTCCTTCTCTTCCTTGATTTCTCGTCTTCGTTTCAAGTCATCGAGTTTTTGTTTTCTAGCGGTCTCTTTCTCATCCTTCAACTCTTTCAATCTTGCCTTGTACTGCTCTTCTTCTAATTTCTTGAGTTCACGCTGCTTGAACGAATCTTTCTTGGTCTTGGATACCACTCCAATGGTCCTCACCCTGAAGGCATCCTTCTTGATTTTCCAGTTTTTACCATTCACTCTTGAACCCTCGCTCTTGTCTTTAGGAGCTAACGGATCTATGTATTTCTTGGGTATTTCTTTAAACTCTAGGTTGGACGACGAACTCATGTTTATCTTGGGGGAAACTGTTGTACTAGCAGCAAGGAGAAAGAGTTGAGATTGATAGGGGGTCGTGATAATTTTTTTTTGTATCAAGAAGAGAGATGCCGCTATTTTTTTTTCTTTGGGTTGGTGCGGTTTTGTGTCAGGAATTACGATGTGAGAACAACGGTATTGCCAAAGAAGCGCTCTTACAACCCTCTTGTTTTCATCGCGTGCATTTTACTCGTCGTATACAGTTTCTCTCTTATCTATGATCAATGTTGCTCTTCTTGTCCATCTTCTGGAACGAGTGTAGCGACTGAACCCATCTCTTATTCTTGCATCTTCCCAGCTGCTGTTGTAATACACCCATCCGTCACGGGTCTTCGACTTGTCGAATTCAAGCTCGAGAGTCCACTCGACGTCTATCCATTGCCACAGGTAAGAATATAAATCGTTCTCGAAAATTGGGAATGGGTACTTTGCCCTGGGGGACATACCGGTGATATTTGGAGCCAAGTTGTAGGTCTTTGCGTAGCAAAAGTTAGGACGTTCGCTTGGGTACAATAACGACGACCAGCCAATCCCAAGCCAGCGTCTCTCATTTTCCAAGACCTCAAACAACACAGTCTGTTTCAATTGGGTTGGAGAGATCATTCTTTTCTTCAACACTTTGAAATCTGACAAGACGGGCACACCGCCACCCATTCCTTCGGCATCGCTGTTTGCAGCACTCACAACACGTGAAACTGTTTGGAATTCGCTGGTATCGTAGTCTTTCGACACTTTTATTTCCAAACCGGTGGCATAAAGTATGGCAAGTCTGACGTACAACGATCTCCACAACAAGCGTCTAATGGCAAACGCATATGGCGAGTGGAACGTGAACAAAAAGAGTCCAAGGAACCACAAGTACTTCTGGGGCGTGATAATCGTCTTCATCACGGCAACATTCACTGGTGTGAGAATGATACCCGCAATTAACATTTTGATGAAATTCTGTGTCTTGAAGGGGACGTGCTGGATTGGTCTCAACAACATCTCGCTGCGGACAGTGATGTTGTGCAAGGTGTACAAGACTTCGTCGATCGTTGGCTTTTCATCGTACTTGGAGTCATAAATCACCGAGCTAATGGACCATACAATGCTGGCGAACGCAATCGTCAATAGTATGGGCAATATCACGTGGCTGATCCAATCCCAATAAACCACAATGCACGAGTATCCTGTCATGATTAGGAAGTTTTGGAAGTGGTCGTCATTTGTCCATGTTATTATCTCCAAGAAGTTGTCTATCAATAGCAAATAAGGAAAGATCTGGGATAAAGCCGATGCCAACTTTGGGGATTCTGTTAGCAACTTGTAAGTGGGGGTGTTGGTCAATAGTTTGGTATCCGACGGCTCTAATGCAGCACGTATATGAGTCTTGTATTCAGGCATGGTAGATAAGCACCAGAAGTCAAATTCAATCCCAGGGGTGTTGCTAAATGGGAACTTGTAAAAAATGGTTACTATAGTACCCAATAGTGGAGAAGTGAGGAGCTTTTTTTTGCCCACTGTTGGCCGGCTCTATGAAAGTGCAGCCAACTTTTTTCACGTGCAGACAAAGCCAAAGAACACCAAAGGAGAAACGAAAAAAACTATAAAAAAATTACCAGAATCGGAGTCCCGGAAAAACTCCAAACCTTCTCTAAACTGGGTGCAAATTTCAAGCTGTTCACTCTAGACATCACCAGGTTTCCTTCCAAGGCCGTTCCTAAGGAAGTCACACACACACACACCCCACCACCCCTCCAGCCCAAGATATAGAACGTGGCAAAGCTGTTCCAGAAACCACCCCCTCACATCGCCAGTCCACTCATTTCACCCAGATACCACAAAGCCCCCTCCCCGGCAATCAATTCTAGACTCTGTGAGCAACAAGATTTTGAAGTTGTTAGTAACCGCTACCCGCGCTCTCTTTCCATCCCTTGATTATAACCATGAACAGCCGCTTCACGTTTTTCTTGTAATTATGTCGAAGCAACAAACCACCGAAGCAGGAGGGAGGCTTAGTCGCGGTAATAATATGGGTCCTCGCCTCCCCCTAATGCCAATGAAAGGTTGCATTAGATCAGATAAGTGTGTAATTGATGTGCGAGCCAAGGGCATGACATAACACACAGATATGGTAGTGTTTAGTAATGATTATTAATACAAAGGACACCTTACGGCTGAGGTTACGTCAAGGAGAAATTTAGCTGCCCCTAAAAGGTTGTCTCGGCTATGGATTTATCCTTGTTTTATCAGTTGTACATAACACGCTGCACTATTCTGGCGTGCACCTGGTGGGTGTTTTCTTGGTAGCAATAACAATGGGCTCTGGCTTGGACTTGTGCGGCGCGTATTTTCTTAGCAGCAAGGTTAGAACCAATCGTTTACATCATGGCTCTGTTTCAACTGCTACACTCAGCCTACAATGCCAAAGGGATACGGTGACTTTTTCTTTTTGGGTAAGCTCTGTGTCTATGTAGTGGTATTGTTGGGTGATGGGAGAGATTATCTACGGGAGGGAGATATAAGAATGGCGTCGTTTTTTCACTTTTGAATTTTATATTCCCCCTGTCTTCTATTCGTTCCTCCGGTAGTCAGATTTAATAGCACAACGATTGGCTATGAAATTGTCTAATTTTCTTGTTTATTATTCTTTGGTTGCAACCTCCTCCGCTATCCGTGTTGTCTGGCGGACAGACCTTGGATATGTCGCCTGCAGTGAAGAGTTAACTGAGTTTTCTGCCGATGGGTCTATCCAACCTTTCTGTGATTTGAACAACCAGCCAGCTATGGGCTCCATGGCATACTGTTTGTTGGACACCTTTGGCGCCGAATCAAGATCTTACTACCAGCCCTACTTGAACGCCTGTAGGTTGTCTGAGAAACAATTCAGAGCGTCCTACCAAAACGCAACGAGGTACATCAACAGCCCTTTGTCAGGATCAAGCTCGAATTACCCTGCTGTTGTCGACCGTGACCAAGTCTTGTCCAAGTTTGATCTGTTGTACAACGCTGTGTTGACTGATAACTATAGCATTTGGTACGGTACTGCCTTACTTGCTTACTGGGGGCTTGTCATGCTGGTTGGCACATTGAACTACTGGTCCCACTTCTTGCTCCCTTCCTTTGTCAAGACCTTGCATGGACCGGGGTCCAACTGGGTGAGGCGCTATTTGGTCCTTTCTCCTGCTTTTGGACACAGCCATGCCTCGTCCTCCAAGAGATACTTTAAAGTCATCCAAGCCTTCATCCCTTTGAGATTTGAAACTCTTGTTATTCTCGGATGGTTCATCTTGTTTGCTGTTTTCTGTGGTGTTTCCATATACCCCACTCCTGAATTTGGTCCCGGTCCACAGGTTGGTAACCGATCTGGACTGTTGGTTGGGTTTGCCTTCCCCTTATTGATCTTGTTTGGAGGCAGAAACAACTTTTTGCAATGGTTAACTGGTTGGCCATTCGCTAGATTCCTTGTGTTCCATCGTTGGATTGCAAGAATCATATTCGCCGCATTATTGGTCCATGTTGGATCCAAGACTGTTGGATTGAAAATGTTTGGTGTCTTTCCTTCATATCTTTCTCTGACCTACATGGCCATGGGTGTTCTTGGTATGGTCGCCTGTGGGTTGTTGGTTGGCCACTCCTGGCAAATATTCAGAAACACCAACTACGAGGTGTTTTTGATTATCCACCACATCTTGGTCATCTTGTTCATAGCTGGTGCTTGGGTTCACACTAGAGGTACTGACACACCTGACGCTTACTATGCTGCCACTGCTGTTTGGGCGTTTGACAAGTTGATCCGAGTAATCAGGTGCAGCGCTTTTGGCGTTAAGAAAGCCAACGTGGAGTTGATTGCCAACGAAGTGTTGAAGGTTACCATCCCAAGACCACAATGGTGGAAACCTTTCCCAGGTTCTTATGCTTACATTTACTTCCTCAAGTCAACCTACTTTTGGCAATCGCACCCATTCACCATGGTTGATTCCGTGCACGATGCCAACACTTTGACTTTCTACATCAAGGTGAAAGGTGGTTTGACCCATGGTATTTACAAACAGTTGCTGGAAATCCCTGGCCAAAGCGCTACCTTCAATGTGTTGGTTGAGGGCCCATACGCCAGCCCCCACTCTGGCAGAAAGTTTGACAATTTGATATTGCTCAGCTCCGGTACTGGTATACCTGGTCTCTACTACGCTGCCCTTGACTTGATTAGAAGACATGATTGTGCCACTAAGAAGATTAGGCTCTACTGGACTATCAGAGACATCAAGTCCATCAGATGGTTTATGGATGAGTTTCTTGCCTTGAAAGGGTCTATCGTCGAGCCAATCATCTACATCACCGGTGCTCTCCCAAGTGATAACCACCCTATTTGGGAAAAGTCCGACGCATCAATCAGTGACAGTGTCATGTCGTTCAAAGAAGTGAAAGAGTGTTTGGATTTTGTTGAGTTTAGAAACGGTCGCCCCAATGCTTATGATATTGTATCCCAGGAGGTGAACGAAGCACAGGGCTCAGTGGCGTTTATTACATGTGGCACTCCTCATTTGGTGGATGATGCTAGAGCTGCAATCGTCAACACCTTGAAACTGTGCACCTCAAAGAGGATAGAGTTGTTTGAGGACTTCCAAGAGTGGTAGATCTGCTCTGTAGGAGTTTGTGTTGTTCTCATTTATTCTGTGTTTATATAACGTTACACAATACAAGGATTATCGTGTACGAATTACAAAAAAATAGTGAAAAATTCTAGCAACATCAAATGGTGAGAAAATTTTTCTCACTTTTCTCTACAACTTTTCATTCTTCTTCCTGCCACCAAACCTTTCAAACTACAAAACACACACATTATAAAAATGGTATGTCCATGATCCTATCTTGATCAAGAGTTGGAACAACATCCTCCTTGCATGTCCACAATCCTCTCTAAGTTAATCTTTTGTTGTTGCCGTTTGGCAACAGATTAACAGGTTATGTGCATCAAGGAGTGATGAAGTTCGTTGAGCTTTAGTACCTCGTGTTGGTTTCCACGCAAGGGAATACACTTTTTCAGTGTCATCACTCCTTTTTTAAACGATGCACAGGCTGAGTACCCTTCGGGTTACTGTAGAGTAAAATGTGAAAGTTGGAATTTGTTCGTTGAGATTAATTTTGAGAACCTTCCAATTCAGAAACTAACATTTTCACTCAATGACACAGCCTTCTTCTAAAAAAGTTGCTCCAGCTCCATTAGCTACTAAATCTAAGGCTTCTACCAGCCAAAAGAACCCATTGTTGGATGCTACTCCAAAGAACTTTGGTATTGGACAAGCCATCCAGCCAAAGAGAAACTTGTCCAGATTCGTCAAATGGCCAGCTTACGTCAGATTACAAA
>JAJMBE010000156.1:0-23591 GCA_030565125.1 Candida pseudoviswanathii
AGATTTTCAAAAGTGGCAACTCCTGGGCTCTCTTTCTCCTAAACGTCGCGGGCATCGAGACGTACTGTCTCCACCACGTGATAGGAGCAAAGGTCAACTTCTTGACGAAGCTAGGGAACAAGAACTTCGACCAATTGACCACACCTTCAATGACCATGACCAACAACCAGTACCCTAAGGCGCCAGCACCATAGTAGAACAAGTTGTCATAGTTTCCCAAAAACTGAACGTACCCGTCGTAGTACAAGTCCATTTCGGTTGCATTGAACTTAAGTGGCACATCAATAGCCACAGTTGCATTGAAGTCAGGGATTGTGCTTGGTTCAACGGCATTCTCAAGGAAGTAGTGGTACGACTCATCAAACCAACCTTCAGGGAGCGTCACGTTCCCGTAGTTCTCACAACTCTCTTCAGCTATCTTGAGAGCTTTCGAAGTGTTTCTGTTGTTGTATGCCATGCACCCAACCATAGTAGCGAGCCCGTTCTTGTTCGAGCACAAGCATTCCAAGTACTCAAGACCGTCGTCACAGAAAGTAGCAGCTTGGGACGTCTCATAGTCACATGCCCAGAAGACTAAACCGGATCCATAGAGCTCGAATTTGGCACCATGGGCAACGACAGACGTTGAAACGTAAGAAACAATGACGATGAAAACTGTGAAGAGCATCATTTGTTAAAAGGGGCTTTGGCTGTACTAGAAAATATGAGTTTGCGATTTGCATACATCCGGGATATTGCCAGTCTTTATATAGTCCCTCGGAAACACGCAATGGTTTGCTGAAGATCTGATAGGTTATTCATTCTGACCAATGGGACAAAGGGGGAATCCGTCCACAGGGCAAATGGATGAACACATACACATTGTGAAGCAGCGGATATTTAATGCTTCACAAAATGGGTTTCTGTACATGCAGGGGCGGCTTTTTCTTTCTTTTTTGCTGTTACCAATTAGAATTTTTATCTCAACAATCAGTAATCTCAAAGGAATGTGAAATTCCGTTTCGGCATCCATTTTTTATTGTTCTATTTCGTCTTTATTAATTTTGAACATCGCTAGGATCTCTGTTCTCGATATGAATCTCTTCATTTCTTGATAAGCCATCAAGCCCAGCTCCTTGTATCACCGCGGTCTTGGCCACTGTCAAGTGTCGTTCGTAATTGCTTCTGGCCGGTACCTTTTTTTTTTGGGGGTAGTTCTTGGCAGAGCCGGTTTCGTAACCTCAGGCGGTACAAGAGTCAAAATTCTCTCCTTTGCAATTTACTCACGTTTAGACAGACTAATCCCCCACATCCCCCGAAACTCTGCATAGCATGTCAACTTAGCCAATCAAGTGATTGACCCCGATTCACGCTGCATATACGCCAAATGAAACAATTTTGCATTTTGGACCAATCACGAGTGGGACGAATAGTGCAAATCTATTTACGTCAGTGACTAGAGAACAAGGCGGACAAGGGGCGTGGGGGAAATTTTTAGAAAGAATGGCTGAATAGGCGACATTAGATTTTTGTCCAAGAAAATTCGTAAATTAGAAGTGGGCTCAAGTTATCAAAACCATCATATCCGTTGAAATCATTGTTTCTGTGGAATGAGGTTGGGTGGTGCTGCGTGCTTAGGGTTTTCAACAGCTGATCGTATGCGCTAACAAGTTAACGTAACTTCTCTCTGTGCTAAGTTTAGATTCTGAGGGGGGGAGTAGGTTAAACTTCTAACACAAAGACCCAGCCAACGAAAGGCACTTTTTGCTTGAGAATATTACTATCCCTAATTCTTGGATTGCACAATAGGGGAGAAAATTTTATGGCTTACGGGAATAGGAAATAAGGATCAAGGGTATGGAAGTAATGTTCTATCAATGGCTTGATTCTTGGCAATATTAAGTTGCAGATGTGGTAGAATTAGATGTCGCAGGTGTAAGGAAGAGTCCATCAGTGTTCTAGTAACTTCTTTTGTTTTGGTTGTCTTCTGTGCTACATTGGAATCCATAGAAACTGTGATCCGTGATGTAGAATCTTGCAGAGCTGAACTATAATTGATACCCCCCCCCCCCCCTGTCCCGTTACTGTTCTTATCCTGAGCCACTACCAAGTCATATACTTTAACCAATGAGTTTGAGTCTCCCGCAGAATGAATGAAAAAAGACGCCACCAGTTGTGCTTTGACGCTAACCAGCCGTGTGGAGACGAGAGACAATTACGAGATATTCATGCCACAACATAAACGGTGGTTGCAAATTCACGTGCATGAACATCCCCATCTGCCAAGGAACAACTGATTAGCTTACGAGAAAGTAACTTGCTATAACAGTGGAATCGGTCAACCATTATTCGCAAGGCCATTGTGCTTCTTGGCACAAGCCAAAACCTGCTTCTTTAGCCAATCAATTACCTTATGCTCTGTATTTGTCGACCTTGGAGAATTTTAGTCATACATGACTGAGTGTCCAATATCCCCATATGGAACTGCTCGCAACCGTCCATGCGACACCTGATCTGTCTTCTCTCGCGTCAATGCGCTACAACTTCTAGATAGAGTTAAAAAAATGAGATCTTTGATCCAGTTCATAACACCTTCATTGACCTTGTACAACAGTTAGTACTTAGAAGGCATCGTCACTATGTGTTCTCATAGTAGACGTACAGTGGACGAATTCTCTGTGGACAAAGCAAGTCCCCACCAGTCATCCATGAAACCCACCAGTACGAACAAATAGTACCCGAATAGCAGGCGCACAACCTAGAAAACGGCATGACAGACAACCACGGCTTCGTATAATCCATTTTTGTAGTACTCGTATGAGCATTGAAATTGGGGAATGGACAAACAAACGAACAACATCTGGCACGGAAGCTTCTTGGTTCTCGTATGTCCCTTTCGCTGCTTACGTAATACATTTCCAAGTGCGGCCCCCATTTTTGCCTTTGGCTGCCACAAATTTACGAGCGCGGCGAGGCTGAAGAAGAAATGCCTATTTAAAAACAGGGTCCCCTGGGGAGTCCTTGGTGTTTTTACTTCTTACTTTTTGTTTCTTTCTTATACTAAAACAACTACCATGTCATCTACAGATCCCACCAGAACGGCCAAAAGAATAGCCTCCTTCCTTTTCAGATTAGAACAACTTGCCTGGCCCAGCATTACGGGATAGGTTCTCGGGGGTATTTCCTTGTACTACACAGATTATTACTACAGCTACTACTATTGGTATTATAGTTATAGTTATACCAATCCAGTCGCTATATTTATGGTGGTGTTGTATGCCCTTACTCTTGCCTATTTGGTCTTTATTGTGGCAGTTGTACCTTTGTTGAAGAATCGTATCTGTGTTGCAGCCATCTTTATCCCAGAATTTTTGATGTTTGTTGGAAACATTTCCTTTGCTGGTTATTTGGGAAGCCTTGGTTTATCATATGGACTTGGAGTTGTAATGGCAGTTACTGGTATTGTCATCCACTTTGTCGCTATGGTTTTGGTGACCATCACAGCTGTCATCCCAATTTGCAAGGAAAGCGGTGCTGCCGGATTGTTCAGGAGGGAAGAGTTCTTATTTGGCTGTTTGTTCTTGGACCAGGGGGTTAGCAAAGCAGTCAAGTATGAGAATAACTCTGGTGTTGTTCAATGTAACCCTAATCCACCACAAACTCAGCAAGGAGTCCAATCTACCCACAACGCCGATACTCATGAAATGAAAGAACCAGTTTACTAGATACTTTAGGGAGCCAGTACACGGACATTCACAGCTTTTTCAATACCAATAATCTCTCGAGCCACCCAACCTAAAGTTTGATTTTATAGGATAGTTCAGTATCCACGTAAATAATTTGCTTCTTCAGATACATTAGTTATACTTTCTCCACGTTCACTTTAACCGGTAAAAAGCTTTGTAGACTCGTTGTTTGCTCCCAGAGGAAAACATTTGACCACTTATTTACAATATACTCTTTCTCTGCTATTTTGGTTAGCTACGCCGCGAAGACTCACTTGGGCTTTCAGCCGTACCTGCATGCCCCCCTGTAACCAATCCACAAACAAAACCGCGCCTGACCTTTGCAACTTTGTGTATACATAATGCAGCGACAAATGATAGCGACTTTTGCAAACCAGTTCTAGACTCTGAATTGTGTTCTGACGTCATGGAAGTAAAGAAAATATTGGAGGAAATAGTTGTGTTATAAATTTTACGAAGAGGTTGTGGCTTGTGAACTCATGAAGCTAAACACTATTTAAACGTAAAAAGATATCCCCACGAGCCCCCCCCCCCCCGTCTTTTTCTCATTTTTCATCTTTTCAACCATTGCCAGCATGTTCGCCAATACTGAGCACAAAGGTATAACGATATTTGTTTCTGTTATTTTCAGACGTGCTGCACTTGCCTGGCCCGGCATTGCAGGAATTGTATATGGTGCTATCGACTTAAATAAACGTTACGGTTACCGGATGGATTTTGAGTTTCTCGCACAATGTCGTGTGGCGGTTTACACCTGGGTTGTGTTCCAGATTCTTTGCATCATGGTAGTGGCTCCATGCTTTGGCAACAGGACTAGCATAGCCAGTATTCTTATCCTTGATTTGCTATCCTTCGGTGCTAATATCGCCTACTTTGTTGTTGGTAGCGGGAGCGAGTTCATTCCTTTCGTGGACCTCTTTGTACCTGGGTTGCTTTTACATATCACCACCATGGTTTTGTTGGTGGTGTTCTCTGGTGTTCCTGCTATCAAAAGAGACGGGTTTATGGGGTTGCCCAAGAGAAGAAAATTCTTGTATGGTTGTTTGTTCCTGAGTCCAGGTTAAGAGAAACAAGTCGATGATGCTTACACTTTGGATTCCATGGAAACCAATCCTGTTGGGGGTTCTGATAACACTGCTCCTTACAAGGCTGATGCTTGAACATATAAGTAAGGCTGTCTGTAGGGTCTCGCCAAAGGAATGTAAGAACTGTTCAAATATTCTCCAGTTTGATTCGTAGTTAGTATGTAGCACAATAATTGAACGAATCCTGGTACTAAATAAAAGAGGGAAGTTTTCTTTGGGGGTGTTTATTCTTTGGTGATGAGCGGAAGAAGATGGACGAGGAGAGAAGGGAGTACGGGGGATAGTTGAGTTTGGTGAGAGCCCGGGTCAGACTGAGTTTCAAGAGAAGAATAACTATGTTCCGGGCCAGACACCTACTAGACGTAGATGTAGTAGCTAATTCAATGTATGTGGCGTAACTTTGAGAAGTTACTTCTACCCCTATTCGTCAACTCTACTTCTACCCCTATTTGTCAACTCTACTCCTATTCCTGTTGCAGTCCGCGGTTTCCTGACGATCAAACTTGCGCTCCTCCTCCAGCCGTGCGCAACCACCTTGCTCAGCCTCGTCGACTTCTAAGGTTGCATGTCGCCAAAGAAACACACAGCCAGAGTGCATTATTTTTAGAAATGCGTGATTTCACACCAAGTAAGAAAGCATGTTCCAATAGGGGTAGACTTTTGATTGTTCTCAGGAGTTTCAAAGACATCATTGTTGTATCTGTCGTGTGGTGGTTATAACTAAATTTACCAGAAACGCATGCGGCGACACAAAAAATAGGGGCTGCAAATGGCTACATATAAAACGACCCACTATTCCGCATAAGCTTTCCCCCTCGCCTCTTCTTTAGCTAACTAACTATGGTTTCAGAAAAAACTACAAGAGGGCTCAAGATAGCCATCGCAACGCTTTTCAGACTAGCACAGGTTGTGTGGCCAGGAATCTTCGGAATAATCTATGGGGTCGCCTTTCAAAACCGGGTGACAAACCTCGGAATCATCCCCATTACAATATACTCCATCTCGCTCCTTGGTCTTCTTTACATGCTCGTGCTCGTGCCGGCTCTTCATCTCAAAGTCGCCATGGCTACGTTGTTCGTCTTTGATGTGATTCCCTTTGGCGGTGGCATTGCGTTTATGGTGCATACCCTGGGAAGATGGCAGCAGGGGAGTGCAATTTGTTTGGCTATTCCTGGGATGGTGTTGCACGCAGCTACTAGTATTATGGTGATTGTGTTTGCAGTGTTCCCGTTGTGGAGTCAGGGGGGCTATAGGGTGGTGTTTAGAGGAAAGAAGTTCTTGTATGGTTGTATCTTCTTGGATGAAAGAGAGCAGGGAGTTGGTGGTGACCATCAGGAGAGTGGTTTGGAGTTTGTTGAGTATGGCAGAGGCATGGTTTCGACGAGTACCGATGAAACCACTGTGAAGAACTCGAATTAGACGTGGTTCTTCGACAGCCTGACCTTTGTGATTGGATTCCTACTTCTGTTCAATGACAGAAATGACTATTTTAATAAGTAATTTAGATTGTTTTTAGATAATGTTAATTGTTTTACTCAAACCATCCCAAAGCGCTCGCAAAACCACATTTTCAGTGAGATCTTGGACCAAATCTCTACCGAAATATTACACGCTCCAAAGCCAAACAATACTCACTGCAAGATGTTTCAGAAGAAAACCATAACCACCCCGGTAATGCTTTTCCATACGTCATATGTTATTCTAAAATTCCATTCCGCGGACAAAAGTCCTGACGCCAACAACGTGCCCTCTCTCTCTCTCTCTCTCCCTGTCGTCCGTTTTCTCCCCACGCGCATCCCGCGCGATAAGATAAGAACCAGCCAGAATTTCTCGACGAACAATTTTTCATCACCACCTCTGTCTTTCTTTCTTCCTTCTACCAAACCACCAAAAAATGACACACACGCTAGCTATTCTAACCACACTCATTACCCTATCTACTTCCCAATTCATCTTCCAACAGGCCCCCTCCTGTCCCATCAACCCACCCATCTCCTGCTCCCGCGAGGCCCTAGTCTCCTCTGAAGACGACGACGTCAGCACGTGTTGCTTTGAATCCCCCGCGGGGATAATCGAGCTCACTCAGTTCTGGGACTACAACCCCGCCACCGGTCCGTCTGACCTCTTCACAGCCCACGGGTTATGGAACATGTACTGCGGTGGGCATTCGTACCCGCAGTCGTGCGACCGGTCGCTCGCTGTCCCCAACAACGGGGCCACGTTGCGCGACATCATTGTGGACCAGTTCGGGGACCAGGCGTTGTACGATGGCTTGAGCAGCGTGTGGAAGGACATCCGGGGCGATGACGCGCAGTTCTGGGCGCATGAGTGGAACAAGCACAGGACTTGCTTCAGCACGATCAAGCCCGGGTGCTATGACTCGAGAGAGTATAGAACAAACCAGAACGTGTATGATTTCTTCAGAACGGCGTACTTTTTGTTCCAGAAAGTACCTACGTTCGAGTGGTTGGGCGAAGCAGGCGTCGTGCCGTCGGATACCGAGACGTATAGCGCCGAGCAGGTCCTGGGGGCATTGAAGGGGAAGTTTGGCAAGGATGTGTACTTCAAGTGTGATTCGAGCGGGGCTATCAATGAAGTATGGTATTATTTCAATGTTAGGGGTCCGTTGTTGAACCATGACTTTTTGCCAATTGATGCGTTGTCACATACCAATTGTCCGTCCACAGGAATCAAGTTCCCGCCAAAGGGAAGCAAAGTGCATCCTGGACCACCACAGAAACCACCACACGCGACAAAGACATACGGACCGGTTCCAACAGGCGTTCCTGAGAGATCGTACATTGACTTGACGGGCAAACCAGGGTGTCTTATTTCCAACGGAAGGTATTATACTTCAGGAACGTGTGCAACGTATCACTTTGCCGTGGGCTCGAAGGAAGACAGCGTGCAGGTGATTTCATCCAAGGGTGTTTGTGGAGTCGACAAGGATGGAAACTTTGTGTGTAACCGCTCCAACGAACTCACGAGGGATCAGTTTACCGTGCGTGATGGAGCCATTGGGTACTATGGACAGTATGAGTGGTGTTTGGGCAAGAGCTTGGGATCAGGCTCGATTGCTCAGACTTTTGTTAGAGTATCTGACGGATCCTGTGATTCATTCCAATTGACAGTTCAAAAGTAAGAAGCTTGTTTTTTTGTAATCGTTGAAGATCTATATTTAAAAAATAATACAACCATATAAATAGAAAAAAAAAGACTATATATAATCTACCGGTTTATAATAAAAAAAATGTGTTAGATAGATGAAAGGAATAAAAAAAGGTCATAAGAATATTAAAGCAAAATGCAGTTGATGCAAGTCATTAAAAGTGTAGAATAAGTAAGTAACAGATCGCCTAGTATCTGTAAATGTCAGCCTTGTAAGGACCTTCTTGTGGGATACCCAAGTACTCGGCTTGGACGTCAGTCAAGGTGGTCAATCTAGCACCCAAGTGGTCCAAGTGGCATCTGGCGACAGTTTCGTCCAAGACCTTTGGCAACAAGTGGACACCAACGTCGAAAGGACCAGTCTTAGCGAACTCTGGGAATTGTTCTCTGAAGGCCTTGTTGTCAGCGTTGAACAAAGCAATTTGGGCCAAGACTTGGTTGGAGAAAGAACAAGACATGACAAAGGAGGAGTGACCAGTGGCACATCCCAAGTTGACCAATCTACCGTCAGCCAACAAGATCAAGTGTCTGCCGTTCTTCATCAAGTATCTGTCAACTTGTGGCTTGATGTTGACGACGGATTCAGCGTTGGCCTTCAACCAAGCAACGTCGATTTCAATGTCAAAGTGGCCAATGTTACAGACAATGGCGTCTTCTGGCATTTGTTCAAAGTGTTTGCCGACGATGATGTCACGGCAACCGGTGGTGGTAACAAAGATTTGACCAATAGAAGCAACTTCATCCATTGGGGCAACTTGGTAACCAGAAACGGCAGCTTGCAAAGCGTTGATTGGGTCAATTTCAGTGATGATGACTCTAGCACCCATGCCTTGCAAAGCCATGGCACAACCTTTACCGACATCACCGAAACCAGCGACAACGGCAACCTTACCGGCAATCATAACGTCGGTGGCTCTCTTGATACCATCAACCAAGGATTCTCTACAACCGTACAAGTTGTCAAACTTGGACTTGGTGACAGAGTCGTTGACGTTGATGGCTGGGACCTTCAACTTACCGTCTCTCAAAGCCTTGTACAAGTGGTGGACACCAGTGGTGGTTTCTTCGGACAAACCGAAACAGTCTTCCAACATCTCTGGGTACTTTTCGTGGACCAAGGAGGTCAAGTCACCACCATCGTCCAAAATCAAGTTCAATTTCTTGCCGTCCTTGAAGGCAAACAATTGCTGTTCAATACACCATTGGTATTCTTCTTCGGTTTCACCCTTCCAGGCGAAAACTGGGACACCGGCAGCGGCAATGGCAGCAGCAGCGTGGTCTTGGGTGGAGAAAATGTTACAAGAAGACCAGGTAACTTCAGCACCCAAGGCAACCAAGGTTTCAATTAAAACGGCGGTTTGAATGGTCATGTGCAAACAACCGGCGATTCTAGCACCTTTCAATGGCTGGGATGGACCGTACTTCTTCCTGATGTACATCAAACCTGGCATTTCATTTTCGGACAATTCAATATCCTTTCTACCAAAGGCAGCTAAAGAAATATCGGCAACTTTGTAGTTAGTGGCTGGAGCAGCGGACATGATTTTGGATAAATAGTAAGTGAGTTTACTGTAGAGGAAAGAAAGAAAGAAGAAGAAGAAGAAGAAGAAGAAGAAAGAGAGAAGGGCAAAAAGGGGGACTTTATAAATCCTCGTTTTTTTTTTTGTACTGAAGAAATGGGTCTGAAAAATTTTCCTTTGATTTCTGATTGTTGGGTTGGTTTTGTGTACGCGCTCGCTGAACGAGCAATTAAGGACAACGTGCCAGTGCATGTATCGTTTAGGTCACATGCTCCTGGTCACATGTACACTACTAACACATAACCACAATCACCAGCGAAATATACAGTACACGTGTAATATACCGGAGAATATATTACAGATCATTACAAAAGACGTTAGTTACATAAAGAAAATAAAACGCTGATTCACTTCAACAGATAAAACAAAATCAATACTAAAAGCAAACGTATACCCTTCGGCAGATTGTCTTCATGGGTCTCTCACATGTCAAACTTCAACCAGTCTAAATCCTTGTAGTTGTTGGTGTTGGCACCACCTCCGTTGCCATTGTTGGCGCTGATAGGATGATGGGTGTTGCTTGGAACTTGTCCAAAGCCATTGACAAAACTTTCGCTTCTATTGGGGAGCTTGGTGGGCACCATGAACTCTTCGCTTTGTAGATCAGTGTAATTTTTGAAGAAATCGTCATCATCCATCAACAAGTTGGCATTATTCATGCCGTTGGACGACGGGAACGAGTTCAACGCATCCATAATAAGCATCTCGTCATCAATACCCCTGTGTTCCACGATTGGAGGTTTGCTGGCACGGTACTCTTCCAACACCCTCTGTTGTCTACTCGACATGTGACTCGTCCTACCCATTGACGACGGGAGCAAATCAGACACATTCAACGGGGTTTCGGGTATCGAGCTTGGAGTTTCGTGCTGCTGGGCGTACAGTGGGAAAGAAGACGTGGCAGAGTTGAATGACCCTGGGGTGTCTGCCACTGCTGTTTCAAGAATCACATTGTTTGGGTTCATGAGCGTGGTGGTGCTGTTGTGACGCGAAAGCATTGGCGATTGTTGGTGGTGGCCCGCGGAGTTGTCAAAAAATGTCGATTGTGGGAAACGTTGGTTGAGGATGTTAATGTTTGATGAAGTCAATGAGTTTGTAGCACCCGATGATGTGGCTCCGCCACCAGCAATGCTCTTTCTTTGCTGGAAACTGCCCACTGACGATTTTCTGTTGGAAAATGAGTTGCTGCGCTTGATGGAGTTCGACAAGGAAGAACTTGTCAAGGAGGTGGACGAGGACACACGGTTGCGCATTGAGAATGACGAGGACGGAGTTCGTGCACCGCCGTCGTCAGCTTCAGACTTCTTTCTCTTGAATGGGGGTGAAAATGGCGTGGCAGGCAGGTTGTGAGATGCGGCTGCTGATGAAGGGATAGGTATTGATTTGGTTCTCGCCGATGATGGGGCCAAGTTTGTTTCGCTAGGAGGTTTTGGTAATATTAATACATTTTTAAATCGTTGGGATGAGTTTGGAACTGAATTTGGGGCGGATGACAATGAGTTGTATGAAGGCGATGGGGCGATGGCTATTGGTGACTGTTTCATTTTGTAGCCCAAATCGTTCTTGAGCGATGCATTTATAAACAGACTGGTGGGTGTGCCCATTTTCGAGGAAGTGCTTGGTTTCCTTGAGTTTCTCTTCTTGATGACGTCTGTTTTCAAAGAAAGTGGTCTTGAAGTACCATGAAGTTTGAGAAACAACCCACATGCGTTACATAATGTGTTGCCCACGGCATCTCTTCTCCAAAGCGGTGTGGCGGTGGTCTTACAGTTATAACAGGATGTGAGTTTTTTGGGTCCACCGTTTGTACCGCTCGCCGATTCTATGCTGGGTTTCTGATCGGCGTATTTTGGAGTTGCTGTATCGCTTGGCGACGATACGTGCCTAGGAGAGGGCACTTCTGAATCTGGTGACGTAGGTTTGAAGGATGTGTTGGTCTTGGTCGTTGTGGAAACAGCTGCTGCTCCGCCCGTGTTGGCAGATGTTCGGCTGAGTTTGCTAGCATGGTGCATGGGCGATGTTGTGGTGGTTGAAGTTGTAATGGTGTTGTTTTTCAAATCATCGATGGATAGCGGAGACAATAAATCAAACACCTTGTCGTGGCCAGCCGAAGATGATGTTAGGCTCAGATGACGCTGTTGGCCGTTGCTCTGTTGGCTGCTTGCTGGAGATGAAGCGACTGTTGTGAGATGCTGGTGAGGGTGGTGGTGAGTGTGGTTGGAGAACTCTGCTTGCATCTTGGATAATTGGGTTTTGCTATTGGATTTACGCAATTGCAAGTTTTCGATTCTTGGTTGCAAGTACAATAGTTTTTTGGCGGAGTAGAATAAGTCAACAATGGAAGGGGCTGCCTCAAAGGATACGGTAGATGCTGTGTCTTTGTTGTTGGTTTGAGTAGTAGTAGTTGTTGGTCGAGCAGAAGAGGCCGAAGGGGTAGATGGCATTTGTCTTTTGTTATGAGGGGTGGGTGGGATGTGTTAATTAAATCAGTATTCTGTTATACCCTCCCCGTTTTTTTTCTTTCTTTTCTTTTTTTCTCTCTCGTTGAGTTTGTCGTGTGTGAGTGAGTGTAGATGTCTCTCTAGTGTGGATGTGTATGAGATGAGTAGTGGTAGATGTGAGGCTCGAATATGTGTAGGTGAAGCAGTGGTGGTAGTAGTAGAGGGATGGTACAACAGGTGGGATATAAGTCCTTTGCTGTAGGAATATTTAAAAATTTTTTTTTTTATTTTTCCATTCACTCGCTCCCAAGTTCTTGTTATTTATTATGAGTGTTCTGTGTTAAATGTTAGAACAGGAAATATGCATTCCCGTAGTGTACCCAGTGACAAAAACAGAGGACAACAGACAACAGACACAAGAACGAGAAATGTCGTCATAGTTATTGTTTGGCATTTTAATTAATCTACTGGGAAGAGAGAGAGAGAGAGAGAGAGAGAAAAAATTTTCATGTCTGATTCAACTGCCTAATTGGGCATCTTCGGTTGTCGGCCATCTGATTTGCAACACTCCTCCTCTCTAGCTCACGCACACTACACACAAACTAGCTGACGGGGGGGGAGGTATTGTGTGAAACGCACCAAAAAGTGTATGAGCCAATGCCTTTTGGTCCAAAACCTTATATGCCCAGAGCTCCTCCTTGTGTTACATTCATTGGGTGGGCTGCCCAAGGGCAGGCAAGTGAACAGAAACAACAAGAAAAAAAACCAGTTATGTATTTAAGCTCCTGTAACGGTTGTTTCTGACAAATGACTCAGTTTGTGTTTTTTTCGTCTGACAAAAAAAAGCAGACCGCCAAAGTTGGTCGTGTACAGTTGCCTAGGTTTTGCCAGTGGCTCTGTTTTTCCACTTCTTCTTCTTCTTCTACCACATAAGCTCTGGTCTTGTCTATTGTTTCGTGGGTGCGACGTGAGTTTACTTCATAACGAATCCTTCCTTCCTTGCTTCCTTCTAATCGGGCTTAGCTCAGAGTCCCCGAGATGCCTCAACAACAAAGCCTACCTCAGTCGGAGTTGACTATGCATATCCTCACATCCTCTGTTTCTTTTTCCACCGTAGACGACATCACCAGAAAGCAGGTGATTCAGTGGATAGACCAACTGGGAGTACCCAAGAATAAACTCCTGTTGCTACTATTATGTGGTGCCAGAGTAACACGGCAAAACCCCTATTTGCCATGGTTCCATCCATAGCACCCCACACACTCCTACTCAAAGTCCTGCGCTACGTATGACTAATGTATGGCACAGTAGAAGTCAATTGAGAAAAAAAAAAAGAACAGCTGTTTATTCTCCAGGGCGTACCCAATTTCATGTCGCTCTTCCGTATTGTTTAGTTTTAGATTGGTTGCTATTGTCGCAAGGGTGGGAAGATTCTATTTACTCAGATCTCTCGTCCTCTCGTCCTCTCACCCTCTCTCTCCCACCCCCACTAAACAAACTTTTAGCCGTGGTATCAACGAATTTCGCCACCACGAGGTGCTGCCCACACTCACCCACACACACACCCACACTCTCTCTCTCATCACACATAACCTATCTCATCGCAAGATAATATTGCAGTCCCTTTTCGCCGTTGATCAGCAACAACGCAGATGGCCAGAAATCCACCCTAAGGCGGGGGGAGGGACTTAATTAAGTCGCTCAGTCAGACACGTTATGATCCCTTACACATAGCCCTGTTTTCCACGGCAAAATCGATACTTCCCATTGTTAATTAACCTAAAGCAAACCTACAAGACAATAAGAGATTTGTCTTTTTGGGTTATAAACCCTGCGGCGTATTCTCTCCGGCAAGGTGGTTGTTTTCTTCTGAACCGGGGGTGGGACGCGTGCTAACACGCTCTGCAGGTTAAACTATGCCACTACGAGATTATACTTGCTTCGTCTCACGATCTACGATATTGACTACACCCTTACGTTGGCAACCAACCAACCAAGAATAAAACCTTGGCTATCCACGTTGGTTACTCCCAAGGACGTAGAAAATCAATAAAACCCTATACATTGTCTTTTTAATAACCCTTGTTCTTTTTTTGTACGTATATACTTTCGCTTGTGCTATTTACTCTGTTCTGATGCTCGAAGAACCACTGAATTTGCTATATCTCTTGTGACCACCGTAATGGTACCCGTTCGTGCCATTACCAGTGGTTCCTGACGTGGACGTGATCCCCACCTTTTCTCTTTCTCTCTCGTTATCAGCATGGATCCTGTACTCGAAACTGACACCAAATACCCGCTCGTTGGAACCAGTGTCTATTGTTTCCACGCAGTCGCTGCCTTGCGTGATCAAGTCACATTCACGGATAACCCTCAATATAGAATCACATAAAATTCTTCTGGCCTGGAAGCTCGTCAACTTCTTTGTTTCTTTCTTGCCGAAAAAATTCAAGTTGGAATTCCACAAGCTGATTATGTCTTCATCCTTTCTCAAGCTCAACACGAGCCCCGAGATGTCATTCAACAACAATTCTTGAATTTCTTCCGAGTTGGAGTCGGGAATCAACGAACCCGTCACCGTCTTCAACACCAATCTTTCCCAGATCAAACTGGTCCTTTTACGCAAGGCCTCCTGCTTGTGCAAGTCGTCGTCATTCATCAATTTCCTGTTAAATCGAAACACCCACCTTCCGCCTTTCGAATTTATCGGGTCCTCCCAAACAGGATTGACACCCGTCTTGAAGATCAAAAACTCGGTGCCAATGTTCAAATCGAACGTTTTCTTAAGTGACGATATGCTGCTCCACATTTGCTCCAATGACGCAATGTGCTGGATCTTGGCACCCGTGGTGGAATCAACAAATGATAACTCACTAGTTGTCTGCAAGTATAAATCCACACCTGGGTTGTTCTGTTGTTCTTCCACACTCACCCCTTCGGACTCCTCTGGCTTGACAACTGGGTCCTTCTTCTTGGTTCTCGAATGGTACCATATTGTCCAACAGTAAGGCAATGTGTGGTGCGTCGATGGAACAGTGGCCAATGCCTCCTGTGTCAATTTCTCAACGTCCAACTTAGGTATCTTGCTAGGCACGGTGTACTTTCTAGGGATCGCGTTGCTTGTGGATGCCGTGCCTGGGAGGATTGTTGTTGATGATAGGGATATTGGAGACTCTGATGTTGCTGTTATTGGTGATCCAGCGGAAACCTGTGAGTGCAAAGAACTTGATGAGTCATGGGCTCCGGGGTTCATGATTCTGTTGAATAATGACTCTGCTCTTTTTAAGTTTTCTGACATTATGACTAGGTGGGATGATGATGAGCGGGGAAGGGGATGACTAAGATTAAATTGAAACTAATAATACAGGAATGAATTAAGAATGAATAACTTGGATTAAGGAATGTTGACAGACACACGGGGGAGGGGTAGAAATACACACACACAAATTATAGATATATTACGATGAAAACAATAGTGGAAAGAAGGAAAAATTTTTGGTGATAATTTTTTCTTTTCGTTCTCTTTGTTGTTCTTCTTCTCTGCTCACATTGAAACTTGTCTCATCATTCTTCATCGCTGGCACAAGTTTTTTTTTTTGGTTGTCTGGTTTTCTTTTTTCTGGTGGGTTGAAATTTCTTTATGGGTCCCTTGCAACACACCCAGCCAACCACTCTCGCCGTACACTTTTCTTGCAACACTCACAAATTAATCACCTTCATATTTCTACACACCCCTACTCACTCACGACTTACCATAGTAGTGCAAGTAACTACCCAAGGTCTTACACCCATTGATGTAGTTACCCACATCCAACTTCTCATTGATGGAATGCGCTCCATCATCTCCTCTGCCCATAGGCAAAAGCAACACATCAACACCCAACTCCTTCTCAAAGGTCAATGTGATTGGGATGGAGCCACCTTCTCTGGTGAAATCAGGTACAACGCCCCACACATCTTGCGTGGCCTTGGAAGCGGCTGTGAAACTGTCATTGAATGGATCAGACACCCAGTAGTTACCGTCGTGGATCAACTCGACCTTGAACTTGTTTGGTGAGCCCAACTTCTCAAACTCTGAAGTGATGTATTGAAACACCAATTGGTCCAATTTGGCCGAGTCGATATCTGGGACAGTTCTAATAGAGAACTTACCAACAACCTTGGCTGGGATGACGGTCTTGGCACCAGCTCCAGAAAAGGCACCTTCGATACCGTGCAAGGACAAAGATGGGTATCTCCATCTGTGCTTCAAGATATCTTGCTTGTTGTCATGTAATGAAGTTTCAGATCCACTAGCAGCATTCAATTCCTCAACGGAGAAGTCAATCGCATCGTACAATGAGTTCTCCTTGTCGGTCAATGGAGCAACCATGTCGTAAACACCAGGGATCAAGATCTTACCCTTGGAGTCAACCAAGTTGGACAACACCTTGACCAAGTCAGTCATTGGCTCAGCAATAATACCACCAAAGATACCACTGTGCAAATCAGCACCAGGTCCTTCAATTATCACCTGGTAGTAGTTACATCCTCTCAACCCATAGGTCAAGACTGGTTTCTTGGTACCTAACCAGTAGTTATCGGAAATAGTAACCTGGTCAACACCCTTGAAATACTCATTAGCTTCCTTGGCAACCAATTCGTCCAATCCCAAGGAACCACTTTCTTCCATACCTTCGAAACAGACAACCAAGTTGACAGGCAACTCCCAGCCCAACTTGTTGTGAGCCTCAATGACATTCAACCAACCAATAACAGGACCTTTGTCATCAGTAGCACCTCTACCGTACAAGATATCCTTAGCCTTGTCGAAATGCAAAGTGAATGGTTCGGTAGCCCATCCGTCTTCTTTCAAAGCTGGCTGGACGTCATAATGACCATACACCAACACGGTCTTCTTCTTTGGATCGCTACCGAATCTACCCAAGACAATAGGAGGCAATTGCAAGTTCGGGTCCGCAACAGGAGGTGGCTGAGTTCCTAACTCTTTCAATTGGATGTCCTGGAATCCCAACTGGGTTAACTCATCCACCAAAAAGTGGGCCATGTCGACAACTTTTGGACGCAAGGACTCATCTGAAGACACCGAGGGGATGGACACGGCTTTGGTTAATCTTTCAATGAATTTTGGCTTCAATTCTTCAATTGTCTCGAAGAATGGCTCTAATGGTAATTTTTCATACGTAGACATGATGGAGTAGTGATTTGAGTAATGGTAGATACGTAATTGGGTGGAAAAAAAAAATGATAGATAAAGGATAAAACTGAGGAGAAAGAACCGCAGTTTTTTTCTTTCGCCCTCGCAGTGGTATGCAAGACAGCACTTTTTTTTCCACCCGCGATTTTTGGAGCCACACGTCGAGGTGGACCTCCCTACCACGAATGCCTTAGGGTTTTTAGTGCCAGGTCCCAAGAAATTTGTGCAACGAAGCTAAACCGCCGTAAGGCTATTGATTCCGTCAACAACCGGAAGTATCACAATAGAGTTACAGCGCGGGAAAAGAAAAAGGGCGTGTGACGTGTGGCGTGACTTTAGTCACGTGAGAAGTGTTGCGGTACAAGCTCATAAAGAAAAATCATCTTGCCTTGATCCGAAAACAAAGTTTTTTGGATGGATGATTACACGAAGGGGGGTCAAAAAACCAAGTATGCCACCAATAAATCCAACCTACGTTGAAGTATTGTCGGACTCACAGTCATCGTCATCAGCGCCCTCAGATGACGATGAAGATTTCGATATCTTTGGGTTGAAGAATGTCAAGAACAGCCAGACCTACGAACGACGAAAGTCCAGCCGTGTTTCGTTCAGAGAAAAGCAGCAGCAGCGCCAGGAAGAAGAACGGAAACAGAAGAAGAATGCCGATAGCATATTTGACGTTGAGATACCGACGATTTTCCAGACCAAAGGAGCACGTTTCCTCGACATCAACAAACGAAATAACACCATCAACCGCGAGATCCAAGAGAATGAACAGAAATTGAAGCTCCAGTACGAGAAGCTCCAGCAGCATAAGTCGAAGATAATCATGGAATTGAACGATAATGGGTCAATGGGGTTCCAGAAATACGATTTGCAAGATGACTCAGAGCTCATTGACAATTTGATCAAGCAGGAATTACACGGTACTGGAATCGAAAGGCACTTTTACTTTTTGCGACACATCGAGCTGTTTGACTTGGGTGATTTCGACAAAATCCCTCACTCGTTGTTATGTTTGATTAGAAGAGACCCCAAGGTAGCGTATGGGTTGGTGAAGGACGACTTGAAGCATTTTGTGACGCGTGCGTTGGACACGGTGCAGAACCCAACTCACTTGCAGGCAATCAACGAGATGTTGCTACGGTTTGCGGAGAAACGGGTGGTGTTTACCACGAGGGAGTTGATTGAATTGGTGGAAAAGTGTGGCGGCGACACGAAGTTGGTCAATGAGACCAAGCTACCAACCAAGATA
The DNA here is from genome assembly GCA_030565125.1 of Candida pseudoviswanathii. NCBI lineage: Eukaryota > Fungi > Ascomycota > Pichiomycetes > Serinales > Debaryomycetaceae > Candida > Candida pseudoviswanathii. The sequence continues at coordinate 18,452 of JAJMBE010000156.1, forward strand.
GGGCAGTTTAACAATGGCTTGGAGATGCAATTGGCAAGATTGGCATTGATCTTCAGTTGTTACCTATTGGGTCGTTCTGTGGATTGGGATATATTCTTCAAGTTGTTCATCATGATTATTTGTGACCACAATTGCAACCACCGTGCTTACGAGTCGTTGTTTTACTTTATGCAGTCAACCATGAAAGTGATTAGGGCAACGTTTGACTTTCAGGAGTTCTGCGGCGCCGTGGATGCACAGGTGAGAAGCATATCGACGCATCTATATGGAGACAACAGGGACGAAGATCAGGATATGGACGCCGCCAAAGCTATGACAAAAGGCGACTACCAGTTGAAAGTGCAATTGATAAACAAATTGGATTTCCTAGAGTCTATTGAAAAGGCGCTTCGTGACGTAGAACTAGATGAGAACTTGACAAACTTGTATGAATTCAGCTTGAGAGTTAAGCTACTAATCATCGAGCACGGGTCCATGAAGGAAACCAACATCAAGCAATTGAGAAAGTCTCGAGATAAGGTAATTGCCCTAAAGCAAAAGGTCTACAGCAGCATGAGTAAGCTTTCGAGTTCTGATTACAAGAACGAAACGAACATCGCCAGAGAGGAAATGGTGGCTTTGATCACGGAGGATTACCAGAACCTAGAATACTTGGGCGATATTCTACTGAAGAAGTGTGATTTCTTGGATGGTGATATATTCTATAAAGAGATCGAGGATGTACATACATGATGTGTAGTTTTAGGGTTTATCTGCATAGTTTGTTTTTGACAGCTGTTTAGAGCGATCCCGGCGTTGCCAAACAATGGGCGTCGGCGACAATCTCAACCGCAACCACATACCGCATCCTGCGGACTGCGGCCTGCGCGTGAGAAACGTGTGGAACCTCATTTTGTTCGTTCGTCTGGTCGCTCGCTCGCTTGGTTGCTGCATGAACAAGAGTTGACTCACGTCCATTTTTTCTCCCATTGCTTTTCTCTCCGCTTACACTCCATATGAGATCATTCAAATCTTGCAACTTTCCTTTCTTCAGATCAGCACACCTACTACACCACCACTACTCCACCATGACAGTATCCAACAGTCAAACAGTAAACTACATCAACCCAGAATTGACCGAAGCAGAGAACGCCAAGCCAGGCAGACACGTGAACTTGCAGTATGGCTACGGCCCCATCCCAGAACAGCTTAAAAACAAAAGGATCTTCTTCTTTGACATCGACAACTGCTTATACCCACGATCCACCCGCATAAACGACATGATGCAGGTCAAGATCCACGACTACTTCAAGAGGAACTTGGAATTGAACGACGAGGACGCACACAACTTGCACATGAACTACTACAAGACCTACGGGCTAGCCATCGAGGGACTCGTTCGAAACCACCAGGTTGACGCCTTGGACTACAACTCCAAGGTCGACGACGCTTTGGACTTGCACGCCGTCTTACGCTACGACAAACCATTAAGAGACACGTTGGTGACGATCAAGGAGTCCCACAAGTTTGACTTCTTCTGGTTGATAACCAACGCATACAAAAACCATGCCTTGCGCGTGGTGTCGTTCCTAGGCATCGGCGACTTGTTTGACGGGTTGACGTACTGTGATTACTCGCAGTACCCAATCATTTGCAAGCCCATGAAGGAGTACTTTTACAATTGTTTCGACTTGACGAGGATCGACTACAACGACAAGGCAGCCATGGCACAGCAGTATTTTATTGACGATAGTGAGTTAAACGTCAAGGCTGCGCACGATTTGGGCATGGGCCATGTCTACCATTATGTGGAGTTGCAGAGCGACGTGCAGAAACTCGAACAGAAACCGGATTTTGAGGAGTACTATGGCAAACCGGGGATCAAGGATCCATCCAAGATTACTATTGTCACGAATTTTGCAGACTTGCCGAAGATCATTGGATGTTCATAGATTAATATATTGATAGAGTGATATATACACGTACAGTTACGATAAGCTGGGGGGAGGATCCTGTCCGCTAGAAAGATATCTCTGGCACATGTTCCCGATACACACGTAATCGGTTCCAAGTATTTCCTATATTCTGCAGTAAACTGGCTATCCTTGATATCGGCCCTTGCCTACTTTAACTTTCCCTGGAACCTTGATAGGCTGTCAGCCAGGTCTAGAACATCTGTAAACTTCCATTCCTCTGGAAACCCCTATGACTTAGGATTAACCAAAGTTTAATTACTCTCTTCTAGGAACTGCTTGGTCTGGGTCGTCTCCTTCTTCCTTGAGGTCTGTAAGGAGGCTCAGAATGGACGTCGTCATCAATGATCATGGCTGAATACAATGACGCAATAGCGAAATCCCGTCGCCAAGGACATCCCATGGGATACTCCACGATAGCCTCCTCGACCTTTGCAATAATGATGTCATGGTCTGTGGCTCACATTCATACCTTGCAGGACAACCCAGATAATCTTTACAATCTTAAATCGAACTTGAAAACCACACATTTAGTCGTGCTCAAACCAAAATGATTGGAATCGGTCATAATGAAGCTGACACAAAGGCAAAGCTAAGGCCAAACACCGATGCCACTGCTGTAGGAGGGTGGGAGGGAGGCAAGGAAGGGACATGAACAAAGAAGCAGGCAGTGTGGTGGCCCCATGTGGTTGGATGGATGCAATGAAAATCTCTGTATGCTCTAAGCAGTGAAGATATTTTTGCTCATCGAACTGAGTGCTATTGTTAGGTACTCTAAACCCCTTTGGGTTTTCTTCCGCTTTCGCTTCGCCTCCCAGTGCAACGATGGATACTCTCACAGCGAATCACCGTGGAGGGTTTTAACACCAGAACGCAAGTTTCTCTTGTGTATCGGGTTTCCGCAACGAGTTTCAAGTTCCTTTTCGATTGCAGCTCGTGTGGCTGCAGTACACTCAGGAGCCCTTGTGCGAACCCCCTCCGAAACAAGATCTGGCCAATGAGCACTTGGTCTACATAATTCATTTCTTTCAGTTGCTCTGTCTCATCATGACTCACTTGGAGCAATCACCAAAGAAGGTTAACGGGATTGCCAAACTATTGCTACACTAAACGACCCTCGCCCGTGCCCCCTGCAGAAGCTAATTATGGCCACATTTGTAATTAATCTTGCCAAGAGCTGCAAGGAATACATAGCATCAACGACACAACCTTGATGTAATCAACACCCCTGGACTCCTACAGCATCCTTGACGGCTATCTCCTATTCCCGCAAGCTCTAAAACTCTCTTTCCTGCTCTAAGCAATCCGAATATTCCAGCTAGAGCACTTTAAAGAAGATGTGCCATTCGCTAGTTATGTTTTTGTGCCCGTACTCCCTCCAAATGTTCACCAGAACCTTAAATTCTCGTCTATTGTCCTCGTTATGCTTCAATCTAAAGCTAACACAAAGGTCAATTCTAGTTTCACTTGATTCGGTTCTATTAATTGCATATGATCAGCTGATCAGCACTTTAATCTGGAAGCCAAATCCGTTTTTCATTTCAACAGAAAACAATGGGTTTTTCTGTCTCAACGCATATGATGGTTTTGATAACTTGGACACTCCCCCAACGCAAATACCCAAGCCTACTTTAAATTACGAGCTTTCTTGTGGGAGAGACAACCACTTGCTGTATAGCCACATTTTCACCAGCATCCCCTTTGTCCGCCTTATGTTATAATACCCGCCGTAAATACCTCTTGCACAAAGGCGCTTATTCTCCCAGGTGCTGATTGGCCCAGAGCAACAATTGATTGCGTTATGGGTCTATGCAACGCAAATCGCGGTCAACCACTTGATTGGTTGAATTGTAGCGTCCCGCCTACTTTGTGGGATGAGTGGCTTTGGCGGTCTCTCTTTTTTTTAACCTTTTTCTCAATATTGAGTAATTGCAAAAGAGAATTTAGGCTCTAGTTCCGCCTGGGGTTACGAAACCCGGTTTCCCAAGAAGTACCTCTCAAAAAAAAAGGTACCAGTCGGAAGTAAATACGACTGACACTTGGCAGAGCCAAGAACGGCGGTACAACATATACAGGGCCATGATGGTTTACCACGTAGAGGTCTATTCCTAGAGAGAGCGACGATCCTGAGAATATGAATGGCCGTAACGCAAAACAGAACAATAGAGAAATGCAAGCCGAAATGGAATTTCACATTCCTTTGAGATCACTGATCGTTGAGATAAAATTTAATTGGTAACAGCAAAAGAAAAAAAGCCGCCGCTGCAGTGACAGAATTCCATTTTGTGCAGCCTTAAATTTCCGTTGCCTTACAATGTGTTCTGTTTGTCTTTTTGCCTTCCCAAGGGATTCCCCCTTTGTTCCATTGGGCAGAATGGAATCCAACAGATCTCCAACAACTCGTGGGTATTTCGGGGGGCAGAGACTGAGACTGAGACTATATAAACCGGACAATAATCCGGATCTATGTAAATCGCAAGATCATATTTTCTTGTAAAACAAACCCAAGCCAACAAACTCGATGCTCTTCACAGCTTTCTGCGTCATTGTATCTTACCTTTCAGCGTTTGCCATCGCCCATGGGGCCAAGTTCCAGATTTATGGTTCGGGGTTAGTATACTCGGCCTGTAACTACCAAACGACTCAGTCTGCTACTTTTTGTGCTAATGGTCTCAAATCCTTGGCATGCTTATGTTCCAACAAGAAAGCCCTTGCTACCCTTGTTGGGTGTATGACTTATGATAACAGGAACACTTCCCACGCTGTCGACCTTGCTCAAGAATACTGTGAGAAGTACGGGAACGTGACGCTCCCTGACGATTGGTTTGAGGAGTCGTACGAGTACTTTCTTGACAATGCTGTTGACCCAAGCTCAATCCCCAACTTCAATGTCTCCGTGCCTATTGACGTCCCCATCAAGCTCAATACAACAGAGATAAGCTTGTACTATAAGGCTTACGTTCAGTTCTTGGGCAACTACGACAACTCGTTCTACTATGGTGCTGGCGCCTTAGGGTACTGGTTGTTGGTCATGGTCGTCGAAGGTGTGATCAACTGGACCAAGGTATTGTTCCCTAGCTTTGTCAAGAGGTTGACCTTTGCCCCTATCACGTGGTGGAGACAGTACGTCTCGATGCCAGCAACCTTCAGAAAGAGAAAGGCTCAGGAGATGCAGCTCTTGAAGATCA
>JAJMBE010000157.1:0-23542 GCA_030565125.1 Candida pseudoviswanathii
CGACCGGGCCAGGCTGGGGAGAATAAAATGCAGACAGAAAAAATTCGTTGCCAGAAAATTTCTCTCTCACCACCACCAACAAACAATACTAGACAACAACATCAATCACAGCAATGGACGACTCGTTTTACTTTGCACTACTAAGAGTATCAGTGGCCCAAATTCTAAAAGCAAATGGATTTGATAAATGCAAGCCTTCTACGTTGAATGTTGTCACTGATTTGTACTTGCAAATTTTCCAGAACGCTATTAGGGAGAGTCTCAAATGCAGCAGCTTGCGGACAAACTCCAACTCACCAGAGATACAAGATATAACGCAAGCGTTGATTAACATTGGTCTTTTCAAGGTTAACGAACTGACCAGGATACACGACAAGTATTTCGGGGAAAGCAAGTACAACACCAAGTCGGTCGAATCGCTTCAGAAGTGGTGTGCCAAAAGTGAACAGTTTGCCATTGAGAAGAAATTGAATGAATTGCCCAACAATCTAATCAAGAATTTAATAGAAAAGAGAAAACTAGATATAGATGATGGGGAGTCCGATTTGGCCAAGCGAAAACGAAAACACAAGGAACGCCAGGAGTTTTACAACCAATTAAAGTTGAATGACGACCAAAGGCAGAGGAAAGTAGATGAAGATGAGCTAAATGAGGATATCATTACCGACAAGGACAAGTTGAATTGGTTCAATTACTTGATTGAGAAGGACCTCAAGCTAGGACATGACTTGAAGTTTTTGAACACCGACCCGATCATTATCAAGGAGTTTTTGAAGTACCAAAATAACTACAAGTTCCATCCCGTAGATACAAGCAGCAACAAGAAAGAGAAATACAATAACTGGGACAGAATACAGAACCATTTGAAGCACATGAACAAAACTGACCACATTGTTGGAGAAGTCACAGCCGAGGAAGCAAACAGCAATGAAGCTGACAAAGACTTGTTGAACTCGTTACAAACCTTAAACACGCTATTGCCTTACAACCTAGAGTACGACCAGAAGTTGTTGGAGGACGACTTGACAAAGTTCTATGAGTCAGAACCAGAGCCCGCCTCAGAGAGTCAACCCGCAAAGGAGGATGAACAACAGGTGATTCATGATGGCGAAGGACAGCCAGAGATACATAACCTGATTTTGGATCAAGACAATACTGGGCACGTATTAGTTGATAATGAGGAGATAGGTGGTGAGAATAGTCTAATTTTTATGTAGCATGGAGGGGAATAATAGAACATTGTTGGTATCGTTTTTGCGCATATATGGTTCGTATAAATTTGCAATCGGCGGAACGTACATCTGAGGCGGTACACATCTCGTACCCACCACACCACACAATCCCTCCCTCCCTCGTTCTCTCGCAAACTCCGATGTAGCTCACGCTGGTTCTGCATGTCAGAACAACGTAGCAGAGGGTTAAGGTTGTAATTCTTGGCCGGACATAGTCTCTAACCCCCTATTTTAACTACAAGTTATATCATTGTTGAAGGGGGAGTACGGATGGGAATATAGTTTCCGCTCTGTTTTGGGTTCTAGACTTTCCTCCCCGGATGGTTTGATACATTTCTCTTCTTAGTGTCGTTCGTATCAGCACGTCACCCAATCAAGTGCTAAAACTCGCCGAAAGATCTTTAGTTGGTTTACTAACACAAGATGGGATCGAGGGACACAGATGAAGAACATCGTATGATGTAGGCATGGCGATGGCCCCCCGTATCAGATGATCGATGGCTTTTGTTACTAGTCTGGTTTTTGTAAGTACGTGCTTTTGAGATTATTTTTTATTAGGCTGATCTAAACTCGACACCGCTTGCCCTTGGATGTTTATTGAGAATGTTGCTGAAACTCGAGAGGTCGTGTGCGTGTGCCTAATGAGATGCAATTCTGAATTTAACCCCTTTGGGAACAAATTGAGCAGCGAGGTCGTTTTTTAGTGATTTGGCGCTCCCAAACACTTTTGTCTTGTCTTCTTTGTTCACCAAAACTAGATTGAACTCTCGACATGCATGGCTTATATGGTTAAGCAAAAAAAGTGACAGTACAAGTATTGTCTATTTCTGACTAGGAGAGGAGTGTTGTGAAGATAACCCTTTGGTTGGCTATGTCACCGGTTGAGAAGAGACCCCTTTGTTGCCTGGCTCATTGTTTCAGCTAGCGCACAGTGACCGCAATTGGTCCAAGCATTTCAAAACAAAAAAGTGAACATTTCATCGCCAATCTCTGGGTTGTCTAGTCAGCTGTTTTGGTGCTGATAATGATACTGCTAATATAACCTGAAACAACTGTGGTGTGTGTGTAGCAACCTATTACGTCCCAAAGACTATTAGAGTTTAGTGGTATTTTTCCTGGAGGGGGACGGCAACCAGTTGGAGGGATTTTTTTTTTGTTAAGAATCTTTAGTTTTCAATTTTCAAACACAAAGGTACAAAATAGAATTCAAAAAGCCCAAAGACGCGTCTCGGAAGCTATTGTTGTATATCTGTACTGGTACCCCCTTTTAACGCTGCGATATTTCTTTTGGAGGGGGGTCGTTTAAAATTAGTGTTGGTTGTTTGATTATTATACCCCATTGTCCATTGCGGGATACGTGTGGGTCGGGTGGGCGTTGGAGAAGGAAGAGATGGAGATATTTTACAAGGCACGAAGCAAAGAAAAAAGCGGTTCCATTTCGTCATCCTGATCAGCAGCGGGAAGCGGCTACAGTAGCAGTAACCTTTGGTTAATTTTCTCGTTGTTTTTATTTTTATTCTTATTTTTAACTCTTTGTTACTCTGCATTGGTGCATAAGGAAAGTAATATATAAGTAATATGGTTTCTCACAAGAGTTTTTCCTCTTCTTTTCCTTCGATTTTTTTTTCCATTTCAGTTTGCCTTCTGTTACCTTTTTCTTACTCCCAGTTTTGTTAAACTTATCAAGAGCTAGATAGATGGCAATATAGTTTTGTATCAGTATCACCAACGACACCCACCCAAGAAGAATACTTAAAGAAACCCCCTCGACTTGTCCTGTCTCCCGCACTATCACCAATCTTTCCCGCACTTCCGTCGTCTCCCGTTTTGACGAGTCTTTTTTTTTTCAGTTTTTATTCAACTGCACCACTCCCACTATCTTAAAGTGCATTACTGGTGAAACCAAAGACCGATTCCACTCATTGGCGCATTTCACCCCTTTATCGTTACAGTTTTTAAATTAGCACAGCCAATCTTTCACCACTTCCTCCAAAGCTTTCGCCCATTTCGCGTCGTTATCAACAATTTCATCCACAGGACACTACAGCAACAAAAAAAGAAGGCAAAAAAAAGGAGAGTTTCAGGCTATATAAAGAACCAGCATATCTACCCCTATAACAGCAAGTCACGAGACAATTTAACTACTACAGACATTCATTCCCTATACATTCTTATAGACCACACATTGCATCATGATTAACAAGAATTTCAACTTGCTGCTCAAATTAAACAAAGCAGATTTCCCTCCTCCAGGGGTCGGCTTTGGCTCCAACCCAAGCCCATTCACTCCCGTGGACCAGACAATGAAGACTCCTCTTGATGCTCCACAACAGAGCCAATTCTTCCCCATGGTTCCACAGCAAGGAGGTGCCCCTGAGTTTTCAGACGTTCCTGGACACAACTCAATATACCAGAACCCTCGAGCAACCGAGTCGGACGACATCCTTACAGACATAGACGAGCCAAATGGGTTCACCAAGAGGAGTTTCACCATGTTTTTCACTAATCACTTCGACCAGGTATTGCTGACAATCTACACAACCGTGTTGTCACTGCCAACAACGACGCCATTCCTGGGCAACATTCCTCCAAGTGGGTTGGTGAGCCGGGTTGCAAACGAGACAATCAAGGAGTTGATCAAAAATACTGCAACCAACAATCACCCAGCCTACGACCAATTCAACATCATCAACAGAGAGTGTCTCAAGAGTCATGAATACCAGCCAATTATCTTGCAATTGATACGAAAGAGATTACTAGAGTTGTGTCACAGCAGGTCTAATTCAAACAACAAACTCCCGGAATCCACGTCAATTCAAGTCAATGGCACCGCCATGAGAAGCTCAGTTTCCAACTTGTCCCTCAACGAGGCAAACTTGATGAACTACAACTCATCCAGTAACAGTGCCGTCAACTTGGCCAGATCCAGGTCGTCGTCGATAAACTTGAGAAAGCAGTCCTTGACGAGGAACAACTCAAACAATTGGTTGCATGTGGGTAATATCAGCAACTTGCGCCCGACTGGCAACCCTGACTTCAACATCAGTACGGACTCCTTGCAGTCCATGCAAGACTACGTGCCGCAATCCATGATCAACAAAACGAGCAACAACAACAATGCTGGCATGGGCCAGCTCAACTCCATGATGATGGACTACCATATCACACCCCCAACATCCCACAAAGGCTCTGTTTCCTCAGCAGTTACCCCACCATACAGCATAGTACAAAACTCAGCGTCCACTTACGAGTCTGAAGAATTCTACTTTTTGCAGAGATCTAGGTCCTCCTCCAGAGGCAACAATTTACCCCACGCACTAAACATCAACACGGACATGTCCAACCTCCAAGCATTGAATTCATTGCAAGGAATCCCTAATGGAAATCCCAGAAGTACAGGGGGCATTGCCTTGGACTCCCCATTTTTGTCCGCTACCACGCCAGGTGACGAATATTTCCCAGGGTTTCCCGTTCCAAACAGCAACAGCAACAACGCCACAATTAGTAACGGGGTTGCAACTCCATCGACACCGACCGCAGCCGACAGCAACTGCGAGTCATCGTCATCCGGCGACGCAGGTAAGATAAACATACCCAACCAGTACAGCTTGAGTGAAAAGAAGAGGGATTCGTTGAAGATGAAACGTGGTATACATTGAGAGGCGCAAAAGCGACAATTCCTCGTGGAGTCTACGGATCGAAGAAATACCCCCTAGACTATAGTTCTTCAAGAACGGGTGCAAAAAACGCTAAGGAACGTGCTGGGATAAAAAGCCTACAGAACAAATCTAAAACAGAGATATACGGGGCAACACGAGCATCGAGACACGTTTGGGGACAAAACCCAAACGCAACCTCCCCCCCCCCCCAAAAAAAAAAAAAAATAACTCCAAGAAAACCAATGGGAAAATCGGATCTATCCCCATTGCAAAACGAAAGAAAGCCATACCTTTCCAAAGAAATTCAATTCTCCCGACCACTGTTGAATGACTTTGCTTGTTCCGACGGGGGTTTTCCTATTATATACCCGATTGTATACATAGTTGAAGAAGATAAAGCAAAAGAAAATACAAAAGATACCCAACCAATAGCGATGATGTCAATTGCATTGCGATCTTCCAAGGGCAAGCCCTATCTCGTTGTTCCGTAGGACACTCCGTAGATTTACTGATAGACCACTAAGTTCAACTCACAGCGCCCGTGGTCGCTTAGGTTCGCAAATAACGAAAAGGGAAAATCGCCCTACATCCGGGAGCCACCAATTAAAGCAAAAAAAAACGAACACAATGCAGAATGCAGAAGCGGTGGCTTACGTAAGCGGCCGCAACACTAAAAAAACGATGGACAATGGAGGAAGATTCCAGGATAGATGACTTCAGATTTTAGAAACGAAAAACGGTAATTGAAGGTTTTTGGTTCGTAGCAGCGGGTTCTTGTCCATTAAACCATCGGCAAGAGGTGATGATGGATGGGTTGAGCTTGCGAGATAAGCCATTATTTTTCAGTTATCTGTTTGACACTTCTTGACTCTGGTCTGTCGGTTATCGCTAAGCATTACTTATCGTGAAAATGGATTTCAAGCGGCAAGATTCGTTGGTGTCGATAGCGTTCACTCGATTCGGTAGCTACCGGGGGGAAGTAACACCATCTGTGGTGGCATCTACTTTAGTCATACAGTCTCTTTTGTGAAGTGGGTTTAGTCCAGGTGAGGCTATGTCAAGCACACGGGTTTATTTGCTTCCAGCGAGTGACAGAGAAGGAGCGGATTTAATTTACACCAGTGAGGGGGACATCACACAAAACCAAACAAAAATTGAGTCACCTACGCACCCAACCATCCAACCACCCGTACATCGTGTGTGTGGTCACATGTGGCTGACAAGCAGGCAGCGAAGCAAATATACTGTGAACCACTTAAGAAACGCGAACTGCCCAAGGTGGTAACCAAGACCGCAAACGTAGTTACTGAAAATTGTAAAAAATGAACCTGATTGAAACAAGACCCCATGCATAGTCAGTGGTTTTTTTTTCACTTCGTTCTTTCTTCATACATTATTCATGTCGACTGGCAGAAGGAATGACTTGTTTTTCTGTTTGGCACAGAGGAGAGACACAAACGAGGTTTCTTTTCCATGTGTTCGCCATGACTTGACATTAACGGCTACTCTCTGTTTCTGATGGGCTCTTTTTCTTATGTACGGCCCGAATATACGGTGTGGTTTCTTCTTTACCCTTCTTGGATTCTGACTTCACTCTACGCGATCTCCCTGCCCCAAAAAGAAACCAAGCAAACACAAGCGATCGCTCTCTCTCTTGATTTGGTTCACGTGGTACACCAATTGGCCCAACTCTCTGGGTCAATTGACTTTTGTAATAGTGCAATTGACCACTCAATTGAATGGTGTCATGCTCTCTGCTAGAAAGCATTAGCTTGTGAACAGCCTTGTCCAGTTCATGGTACGTACAATTGAAGCATGAAGGTTGTCGGAGGGTCGCAGCAGCAAGGCCCGCCAAATAATAATTTGTCACACGTTGATATTTCGTGCGTGGGCTCTCACACACACGGCAAACGTTACACAAAAGTGCGATAAGATTAGGTTACACAAACTCGGCCAGATTTTTTTTGTTCAATCAACAATAACAATAACCACCATCAAGAGAGTCATTCAATTTTATGAAATATCCTACCAACGAATTAGTATAGCCTGCAGCACAACCCAATCAACAAACACAAACCATTACCATAACTCACTTTACGAAGATCACCAAACAATTATAAATATGTACCAACTCCCCCGGTTGTCCAACGCACTTGGAGACTTCCTAGCGGGTTTCATTTACTCATTTTCACCACCTCAAACAACTCATGATTTTTACACATATTCCACACACAGGCACAACTATTCCTAAATCTCCTATTGCTGCTTTATCCGATGAGTTCTCTTCTATACTTGCTTCCTCCGATAGCTTTGATTTCACAAGCTACATCTACTCCTTCATTGCCAACTATGACTATGAATTACCCATTGGTGCTGGTGCTACTGCCGTTGCTCCTACTACCTACCGAGAAGCCAAGTGTTCTCCTAGCCCTATCGACACAATTGCCCACTTAGAGTTGTTGAAGGCTATTGCTGTTATGAGGAAGAAGGTTCTTACCTCGTGTCCCAACATTGACTCTGGCAAAGCCTGGAAGACCTTTGTGAACAACGCGGTCAGACGCTTCATTGTCTTTATGAGTGCTATCAAGAAGAGCATCCCAGTTCAAAGAACCAACAGCACCAATGAAGCAACCCTCTTCGCTGCTGGTATCGACAAGAACCAAGGCTTCATCTCGATGATGGACGAATTGATGCCTCCTTTGGACGTGATTATGGTCTGGCACGCGTTTGTCTCGTCCAACACTAAGGAAGCTTATGACGCTTTGGTTAGAGCTAGATTGTTGCAGTTTGCTAACTACCCATTGCCATTGCACAGCATTGTCAAGTTCATTGATGACAAGACTTTTGAGTTCAAAGTATCCAAGGACTTCAAGAAGAACTACTTGGACTTGGTGAGAAAGTTTACTACCCAGCCGTTCGCTTTGGCTTATGAAGTCAATGACATCAAGTTGTACCCAATGACAGTTGACATCTATTGCCCAAACTGTAACGACAAGCTTGCTGAATCGGTGCCATTTTCCAATGGTGAAAGCACTGGGTTTGTTGATGTGAACTTTCACACTACCAATGTGAACTTTTTTGCCAAAGTTTCTGAGTGCCACTGTACTTGCTTTGAAGCGATTACTCATGACGAATTGAGAAAGTTGCAATTGTTTGCTGATGTCAAGAGAACCGGTCTTTTGCATGGCTTGTTCAAACACTTTTCCCAAGTCATCAGCAAACCAGAGCAGGTCAACAGAAACCCAACCAGTTTGAGCATTGAGCTCGCCCTTATATTGGAGTCCAATTGGGAAAACTACCATTTTGAAAACTTTAGAGGCATGATCAAGTCCTTGAGGGCTCAGTTGGGTAACCCAGACGCAGCCAAGTTGTTGACTGAGTACTTGCTGTTTAACCCAATCGGAATGACTATCGCTCATGGGGTTGAGTTAGGGTTTGATTTGGTCCAAAGTGTTTTCAAACAGGAAAGATTCGTTATGAGAATGAACAACATGAACTGGTTGCAATCCCCCTATGTCAAACAGTTCTTGACTGAATCTTGTTCCAGATACGCCAACTTTTTCACTTTGTTGACTGATCCTTCGTTGCAAGACAAAACTTTGATTCCTACTTTAGACATTGAGTTGGTCTGGCAAACCCACAAGTTGGTATTACAGGGCTACATCTCCGACTGTATGCATTCTTCCTGCCACTACCTCATTGACGAATCCAAGCACGAAGGTAAATTGGACGACAGTTTCAAGGTTACAATTGATTTGTATCAGCAAAGATACCGGGAATCCTACAACATTTGCTACTGTAAACACTGCATTTCTTTAAAGTGTCAGGTTCCAGAAGTGTTCGTTTCTGACTCACCTTTTGAAGTGAAATCATTATTTGGTAATCATCCTGCGTCGTACTTTTCCACGACTCCAGCATCTTCATCATCTGGTGTTTCATCTCCAAAGAGAAGAAAGTTGCACGATTCTAGCTCCAACCTTTTTTTAGACAGTATGAAGATGACAACAACAAACACTAGCTTGTCGCTTTTCACGCCAATGAGTCCCATTGACGAGGTCTTGGAAGATTTATTCAGTTCTTGTGCCGACGTTAACTTCGCTGTTGGTGATGGCTGTTGTGGTTCTCCATCCGTTGCTAGCAACTTTGGTACTCCAGCCTTCCCAAGTTATTCAATTCCTTCCTCCTCGAACGTTAGTCGTACTGTTTCCAACTCGGACATGACGATTGTTGATTCCTTGTTTAGCTTGACTAGACTCTCAACTTCGTCGAGTACTAACGCTCAGTTTTAATGATTTTATGTGTATTTTATGGTTTGATTTCTGCAATTTTTAATGACACTCGCTTTGTATAGATAGTTAATATAGTTCTTTATTTATTTATTTACCATAGTTATAGACAATATTAGATGGAGTTTCCCACCTGAAAGTTTGTCAGCACATTGTCTTGGGTTGCAAAAAAAACCCCTAGAACATAATCACGAGACCACTCCAACCCCCTCTCCTTTTGGGAGCTCTATCGTGTGACTTCTACCTTGGCTGACGAATGGGAACCTCGTATTTGGAATCCCACACCGAAACCAGCTTGAAGCGCAACTGAAACCGTTCCACCAACCTACCCCCGTTGTGATACATAACATCGGCAACGCGCACAACCCATGGCAAAAAACAAAAAAAAAATCCGCCACTATATAAAACCAGTAATCCCATCCCTATGATTCGTCTCCGAAATTTCCCTCCCACATAAGCAATGATATGACGACACGTGTGTTCCGACGATGCGTATCTGGTCTGACCACGCGCCTCAAGCGCGTTCTTCCTCGAGACCCCCGCACGTCTCCTGTCAAGATCCTCCCGTCTGATATGTCTGCCACGAACTCGCCCCACGACGATGAGCTCGTTGCGCAACTGGAAGAAGAGGACAAGAGTGGTGGGCTACTGGGGCAGGAGAAGGTGAATCGATTGATCAGATCAATGATACTACCCACTGACGAGAAAGTCTTGCCGTTGTTGCAGAACGAGCAGTTGATCAACATATACAAGACGTGGAACTTGTACGACCGGAACTACCTCCCGTTGACGAACCCGACAAAGCACACCCCGTTTGAATTCCAGTCCATGGAGAATTCGGACCAGTCGTATATCGATAACCCAAGGTTGTCCGTCACGGGGTTGTTGGTTTCTGGGTGGTGTGAGTTGAGGAGCTTGTATACTGTGTTTGCGGGATCAGTTAGGACTCCGCCTAGTCGGGCAATGGAAGAGGGCACGAAGTTGCATTTGGAGTTGGAGCAGGAGATACACCCTACGATTGACTTAACGGACATTGAGGCGTTTATTAAGGAGAACACGGCGGAGATTGAAGAGAAGTGGGGGTTGGACAATACATCCGGGATATTTGACACGCAGCCAGATGATGAATTGGCTCTCAATTGGGCAGAGGCGATCATTGAGAGATTGTATTCCTTGATTGTGATTTCAGATGCACGAGAAGTGCTTTTGCATGGGTATTTGAATCTCGAAAAGGAGTCGTTTGTCGAGGATGGTAAGGAGATACTGAAGCCGTCAAGCGTGTTGGTCAGTGGTGTCGTTGATCAGATTCAGTTTCGGAACCCTGAGAACGATGTGGACTGTGCCCTCTTTGAGGAGATACAAGAATACGTGGATAAAGAATTCGATCAGGCCGACGAGACACCGTTGGTTGATTTGGCCAGTTTTATGCGTGATGTGAAGGATATCGTGGACAAGTATCCTGAGTTCAAGTTGAAGTTTACCGATTTGAAAACAAGAATGGCTAAACTGATCCCAAAGCAAGAGTCAGTGCTTGCCAGCGCGAAGTTCCAGACGTTCTATTATCGGTACTTTTACGAGTTGCTTAGCAAGGATCCAGATTTTGCTTATCGTTGTTTATTGGAGAATGCAAAGAGGCGGGGCTTCGACGTCGACAGACCGTTAAGTGTTTTGACAACCTTCCGAATACTACGCGGTCATTACCATTTGTTCTACAATGATTTTGTCAAACTAGCGAATGGAGAACCAATTGGATTTGAACCCTATGACAGTGAGCGTGTCAACAAGGACTACGATTTTGGCAAGATATTTGTGTTGAGTGATGAGTATGGCCAGCAGGCCCTGCCAAACCACGCAGGGTTTATTGAAGAGTTAGGCAAGTATGACATGTTAGCATATGACAAGGTGTTATTGCCGTTGTTGAAGACTTGGAAAACTCCTCCGACGTTGAGATACTTGGCAGCCAGAGCGGCACAGTTCTATGGAATTTTTGGTAGCAGCTTGGGGGATATCACGACGGTCGAGTACAGAAATACGTTTTCCCGCCAAATTATAGACACGATGGTTTACCACTACAGCTTTGATCAATTGGACAAGGAGACCAAACATGCTAGTGATTTCTGGGGCGGTAGAATCGATGCAACGCCAACGGAGGATTCGCTGAGATGCAGGTACTGTGACTTTGAAAGGAAGTGTGTTATTCCTAAGCTTGGCAAGCTATCCAAATCCAACAAGAGCACAATAGGACCAGAGATACGGAAGTTCTTAAACGATGTAAAACATCTTCAAAAGGATTGTTAAAACGTAGGAAATTTGATGGTCTTAACCCTTCTGCAAGATGTTTGAGTCAATATTTGGGATTCGTTTACCGATTACACCTAGATGATGGCATGCAACCGGAGATAAAGTCCCAGCTATTACAAACTCAGAGATAGTTATGTAGCTGTGTGTATTATTATTTATACTTATTTATTGTTGATTTCTTAAAGTAGAAGGAAGAGATGTGGTGGAAAAATTTTCTCTCGTACAACGGGCATTTTTAAACACCGGTTTGATCTCTGATAGCGCGATGCAAGTGCGGCTCGATTTCCTAAAATGGAAATTCGACTTTTAAAAGCCCTAAAAAAGGGGATAATTTGGATATACAATGGTTTGCAACACCAGGGATGGGTTGCACGAGAGAACTATATTGGTCTTTGCGATCTCCCAGTTAGCATAAAGAGAGCTCGCTAAAGTACATGAGACTTTCGGGTTTATCGAAAGTTGGTAGGTTTTTCATATGAAAATCCAGCGAAAAGTACAAGAAAAGTCGCAAACACACTTGAAGTGGTTGGTTGGTATGGTCTTGGTGTGACTTCGGATTGACCTGTTTGAATGATGGTGTAAACTACCCAACCGAATTTCGATATGCTCTTAACTCAGAAAGCACCACTTCTCATGTAGATGCAAAAAGAAAGTCAGACTCAAGAACAAGAAAAAAAGTAACGGCTTTTAGTTTCTCTGCTTTATTCCTTTGTTCCATGGGTGTTAGGGTGCGTGCGTGATTTGGTGAAGGAATAATTTTATTTGAATGAGCCCCACAAATCGGCCCCCACCCCCACCCCCACAAAATGTCAGATGTTTTTCTTTTTCTTTAGTCCGTAGCCAACAGAAAACAAAACGTTCGATTTCTGATATGTCTGATGGTTTCACCTACTCTCCTGTTATTTTCTGAGACTAGCCAATAACAACATTCATTCATGCACCTCTCCCACAGGTAAACTAACACCGGGAATCGAAATATTCCTGGCAGAGAACCACTAAGGCAACCATAACCTACTACTCGTAACGTGTTGCACTAGACCTTCGGAGTTGAATATACTTGCTCAGAAACTTTTCTCGAGGTATAGGAAGGGTGTCATGGGGGGATTAAGCGACCCTTGAAGGAAACCAAAGGTGTCCCACATTTCACATTGGATCTTGATATACTTCGTGGTACATGAAAATTTTCGCCGTCTACACACACACTGGCACCATCGGTGGAATTCCCGAGAGAGAGCCACCTTATCCTGTGGTTTGGGATTGTTGTGCATTGTGTTGGCACAAAAATAATAACGTAGAAAATATCTCCCGCGAGAAACTCCGAAGTTTGATCAAGGGGGAAAGCGTATACATACGTAGTTTTTTTTCTTTGGTAGTCCATGAGTCGGAAGGAATGGTGGGATTTGATTCGCCTGCTAGTTTCACGGATGTACGCTTTGGAACAATTGGGCAAAAGTGCGTGTACCCTGGCCTAACAATGAGTGGCATTTCGGGTGTAAAAACAATGGAGGCTTACATAAGCAGTGCGATAGAAACGAGAAAATAATGGAAAGTGCGTGTATGGGAGTGTGGGAGTGTGGGCGTGTGCGTGTGTGGAATTGTTTTCCTGGCTCCGAAAATCTGGGGAAATTAGTTTGTCGTGGGCAACTGGCCAATCACAGCGCAGTATTTCCATTTGGATCAATTAGATTCATTTATTTTTTTTTGTCTTGTCATCGGAGTAATTTTTTTCTATCTTTGAGGTTACCTTTGGCAATCAGAGGATATTTTTGGGCTAGGGTTCCAATAACCGTATGTATGTCTTTAGAAATATACGGGCCCAATTATCAAACAGGCATGTTGGAAAGATCAGTGTGATCGCCAAACTACCACGAACAATGCTTAGAGTGTTGTGCGTGTGTAATCCGTTGAGCCCACAATGTATAGAGAAGCCAAAAATCACTTTGCTAAGAAAGCAGAAAAACTCCGAGGATAAAAAAAAACCACAAGTGTGTGAAAGTTTTGTAACCGAGTGCAGTTTTGTGGCCCCAGTATGAGGTAATCCCACGACACAAAATAACCGCAATGCAAACCTACCTCATTCTGTAGTGGAATTGTGCGTTTTGATTGGCAGATTGCTGCTGCCACTGCCTTTTTAGTGTCAGTCCCCTTCTGGTTAGGCTCCCTCTCTCTCCTGGTGTTCCCGTCGGACATTTTTCTCCAGGCTTCAAATATCACAAGTGAGCAGAAATAAAAAATCATGACGGACACAAAAATTTCCCATCCACCACCATAAGCAAAACCCACCAGCTTAAGGATTTGGGACAAAAAAAAATTTAGTATAAAATCCCAATTGATTCTTCTGAAAAAGGTTTTCCATTTCTTTTATAAAAATTTTCTCTCCCTTCTTTCTTATTCTTTTCATTCGAATAGTTTGAAGATATCACATCAACCTACTTTTCTACACTATCTCACCTACAATGTCTGCATTAAGATCATTCCAACGCTCTTCTAACGTTGCTAAGTCCACCTTAAAAAACTCAGTCAGAACCTATGCCACTGCTGAACCAGTATGTATATCCCTGCTGTTTCCAATTTGTTACAACCAATTAGCCAAATTACTAACAAATTACCTTTTTTTGTAGACCTTGAAACAAAGATTGGAAGAAATCTTGCCAGCCAAGGCTGAAGAAGTCAAGCAATTGAAGAAAGACTACGGTAAAACCGTCATTGGCGAGGTCTTGTTGGAACAAGCCTATGGTGGTATGAGAGGTATCAAGGGTTTGGTCTGGGAAGGTTCCGTCTTGGACCCAATCGAAGGTATCCGTTTCAGAGGCAGAACTATTCCAGACATCCAAAAGGAATTGCCAAAGGCCCCAGGTGGTGAAGAACCATTGCCAGAAGCCCTTTTCTGGTTGTTGTTGACTGGTGAAGTCCCAACCGAAGCTCAAACCAGAGCCCTCTCTGAAGAATTTGCTGCTAGATCAGCCTTGCCAAAGCATGTTGAAGAACTCATTGACAGATCTCCATCACACTTGCACCCAATGGCTCAATTCTCCATCGCCGTCACTGCTTTGGAATCCGAATCCCAATTCGCCAAGGCTTACGCTAAGGGTGTCCACAAGTCCGAATACTGGAAGTACACTTACGAGGACTCCATTGAATTGTTGGCCAAATTGCCAACCATTGCTGCTAAGATTTACAGAAACGTCTTCCACGACGGTAAGTTACCAGCTCAAATTGACTCCAAGTTGGATTACGGTGCTAACTTGGCCTCTTTGTTGGGTTTCGGCGAAAACAAGGAATTCCTTGAATTGATGAGATTGTACCTTACCATCCACTCTGACCACGAAGGTGGTAACGTCTCCGCACACACCACCCACTTGGTTGGTTCCGCTTTGTCCTCCCCATTCTTGTCCTTGGCTGCTGGTTTGAATGGTTTGGCTGGTCCATTGCACGGTAGAGCCAACCAAGAAGTCTTGGAATGGTTGTTCAAGTTGAGAGAAGAATTGAACGGTGACTACTCCAAGGAAGCCATTGAAAAGTACTTGTGGGATACCTTGAACGCCGGTAGAGTCGTCCCAGGTTACGGTCACGCTGTCTTGAGAAAGACTGACCCAAGATACACTGCCCAAAGAGAATTCGCTCTCAAACACATGCCAGACTACGAATTGTTCAAGTTGGTTTCTAACATTTACGAAGTTGCTCCAGGTGTCTTGACCAAGCACGGTAAGACCAAGAACCCATGGCCAAATGTGGACTCCCACTCTGGTGTCTTGTTGCAATACTACGGCTTGACTGAAGAATCCTTCTACACTGTCTTGTTTGGTGTCTCCAGAGCCTTCGGTGTCTTGCCACAATTGATCTTGGACCGTGGTTTGGGTATGCCAATCGAAAGACCAAAGTCTTTCTCCACTGAAAAGTACATTGAATTGGTCAAAAGCATTGGTAAGAACTAAGGAGAGAAGCAGAAGTTAAAGTCGATTTAATGATGTTTTCCTTTTCTATTTTCTTTATTTATTATTTATTGATGGTGTAATTATAACTTCACTGAATGTTTCCTTTGTCTTTTTATTCTCTCTTATTTATATTCTTTTATATATACATATATACATACATAGTATACTGTTGTTTCATGAAATAAATGATACTTATTTATTAACCTGTCGAAGTATCCACCATGTGAAATCGGATCTGAATGAAAAAGAAAAACGTCCGCTCCAACGGAGAAAAGAGGGAAGCGATTTTCATTTCTTTTTTTTCCTGCCTGTGTTTTGTGCATCCAAAAACTCCGAAACTGTGGAGGGCTTTGTGGTCCCAGACAGAGAATTTTTATCCGACCAATATCCTCGGGCACAAACAGCACTGAACGACGAGAGACAAAGCCCGACACCCTTTGTCACACAACATAACGTCATTATACGACGAAGCAAAAAAAAAAATAACAACTGTCTATTATGTAACTTATAAACTTTAGTCTAGATAGAAACGTCCCATGTTCTGATCGTAGCGTCGAAACCAGCTGTGACAAATGTGCCTGACTTCTTGTCCGCGTCAAACTCAACCCAGTCGACGCCAGAAACACCCGACGCATGAGCCAACGGGAACTTGATCACCTTGGATGGTCTCTCGACGGAGTACAAGAACAACCCGCTGTCCAACCCACCGCTGATCAAGTACTTGGAATCTGGGGTCCATTTAGCGTCGTAGACCTTGCTCGTGTGGAATGCCCAACGCGTGGACACGACGCTGCCGTCGGAGGACTTGAATAAGGTGTACTTGCCTGCGGAATCAGCCACGGCGAAGTGCTCACCGTCGGGAGACACTCGGATCAAGGTTGGTGGTGAACGCATCTTGGGGAACTCTTTGGCGGATTTGGTGATTTTGCCACCGCTGATTTCAAACTCTTCGATGGTGTTGGCGGTGGTGTTGGTGACCAAGACTTTCAGACCATCGGCGTCAACTGGGGCAATGCATGTGGCGGTGAACTTGAACTTTTCTTCGCCAACCAAGGCGAGGGAGTCGGAGTATAATTGTAATTCAGATTCAAACAACACGAGAACACCACTGGCAATCTTGCTCAATTGTTTAGGTTGAGATGGCAACTTGACAGACTTGGTGACTTTGCTGTCTTTCCACAACTTTAAGGTGTCGTCCCATCCGATGGTGTAGGTTACATCACCAATGGTTAAGATGTCAACGATATAGTTGGTATGTTCGTCGTCGTCTTGCAACTCAGGCAACGCCTCCAAGCCTTCCTTGGCAACTTTCCATTTGAAAAGCTTACCGTCTGAGCCACCACTCAAGACATACCCCTTGTTGTGCTCAACTTTGGTTATTGGAGATTGGTGTCCCTTGACAACTTGTTCTAATTCGCCACTGTACTTGAAGTAGTTCAAGTTTCCGCTGGAAGAAAGCGAGACAACATAGTCCTTCGTCAACGCCAACCCAATCTGGTGATTAGCAACGCTGGTGGTTTTGCTGACTTCATAAACTTGGTCGGATTCACCGCTTTCGACATTCCATTTCTTCAAAGTGTTGTCGGCGGAAGCTGTAATGAAAGACTTGGAATCTGGCAACCAGCCCACGGCGAAAATACCACCTTCGTGCGCCCTGTCAATTTTCTTGACAAATTCTCCGGTTCTCCCTTCATAAAGATTGATAACTCTATCGGAACCAACAGATACAATGTATTCTCCATCAGGGCTGAACTTGACGTCTCTAACAACATTTGTATGCTTGCCTCTTAAACTTTTGTCAAACTTGAATGGCGGACCGTTGAAGAAAACCAATGCGTGGTCGTCACCCACAGTTGCCGCACGGTATGGTCTCTGTGGCTTAATATCGACGGCGTTGATAGGCGAGCTGTGACCCTGGATGTCACCAATGGAATTACCAGAGTCCCAAGAGAATGCATGGCCAAACTTCTCCTTACCTTGTCCAACGGCAATTATACGGGAATTGTCGGCGTCCCAAGCAATGGATCTAATTGGACCCGACATGACCTGGAACTCGCTCTTGATGATTGGTTGCTCAAAAGTAGGCTCTGATTTAGGGGAAACGTCCCAGATCTTGATCTGGCCCGATTCGTCACCCGAAGCGATGTAGAACCCGGATGGCGAGAACTTGACTGCGGCGGTGGGGAAGATGTGCTTGCTGAAAACGATTGTGGGCGAAGTAGATCTGTAATCAACGGGTCTCACGATAATGGATTTCCCGTTGACGTAGGCCAAACGCTCGTGTTTGGGGTCATAGGATATGTGGGTGGCCTGTCCTCTTTGAGTGGATGGCAGTGGGACAGCAATTGAGACGGGTGAGATTGACATTTATGGTTGTATGTAAATGAAGGAACACGGTAGCAGTAGTTGGATAAGGTTAGTTCCGTCCGAGTCGAGAGATTTTCAACAAGCATAGGAGGAGTTCTGGGTGGGGAGTACACGACCTGATTGTTCTTTGTGTGTGAGTGTGCGGTAAATAGAAAATGGAAGAAGAAAAAATTTCCAATCAACTCTCAGTGTAAGAAAGAGTTAGCAAATGAAAATTCACAACACTACCTAGAGAGCGAGAAGTCAGTCACTGAGGAGACAAAAAGATTTCCACTCACCATTTACACCAGACTATTAACCCTTCTTTCTCTCCCCTGTTCCTTCCCCCTTCATTGCTAGCTATCCCCTTCCGTCCATCTCCAGCAATCTACTATAGTGTATTTGGGTGTCTATTCAATTGAATCTAAAGGAGACAATACCATTGAAGAGAAGAGAGAAGAAAAGGAATAAGCCATGATCAGAATTGCTTCCCGTAGATCTACTGCCATCCGTAGTATTTCCACCACATCAGTTAGACTTAACACTCCTCCAAAAGTAGTCGTCACTCCTCCACCGGCTGCCCCAGAAGGAGAACTCCCACCTCCAACACCAAAGGTCGTTATACCAAAGACGACTCCACCTCCACCTCCTCCTCCACCAAAGACCAAGAAGTTTTCATTATTTGGTTTCCTCTTCAAAACAACCTTATTGGCTGTGGTTGCTTACGGGGGAACTTTGTACATCGCAACCAAAAATGATAAGGTGATGGATTTCGTCGTTGACAACCACTTGCCATACCACGAAGAATTACTTGAACTCATTGAGACTGGTTCTATCGACGATTTGCAAAGCTCCTTTGACCAATTAAGAAGCAACTTCACTAATGTCAAGTTACCTTCCAAGGAAGAGATTGACGAACTTGCTCAGAAGTTAGAACACAAGGGTGAAGACATCATCAAGGAAACCAAAAAGAAGTTTGGCGGTAAGAGAACCGGTACCGACTTGACTCCTGCTGAACAATTACAAAGAGGTGTTGAAATCGAAAGTGTGAAGAAAGACATTCCGCATTTACCATTGATCGAGTTAAATTCCGAACTTGGATCTTCTGTTGACGAGACCGTCAAGCAAACCATTGCTTCTTTCAACAATTTTATACAATCGATCGACGCCAGCAAACTCACTTCCAAGAACGATAAGCTCCTTGCATCCATCAACTTTAGCATCAACCAATTGGCTTCCAAGTTGAACAGCTTGACTAAATCTTTTGACGAAGAATTGCAAAAGAAATTGAAGGTGTCCCAAACTGAGTTGTTCTCCTCATTCACCAAGAAGGAATTGGAATTGACTGAAAACTTATTGCATCAATTTACCACTGAGAAGCAACAATTAGAAACCAAGTTGAATGAAAAATTGAACCAGGAAATCCAAGCTTCCAGAAGCGCCATCTCCCAGGCCGCCACTAACGCTGTCTCCATGGTTAGGATTGAACAGACCAAGAACTTCGAGAAATTGGTCACTGAGAAGTTGAACGAAGAAAGAAACGGAAGATTAGCCAACTTGGACAAGTTGAACGACCGTCTTGCTGAGTTTGAAAAGTTTGCTGAAGGTTTCGAAACCCAAATTGTTTCCAACCACAAGAAGGCATTGATCCAACAAGCCGTTTCCAAGCTCAAGTCTTTGTTGTTGGCTCCAACTCCAAACGAAAAGCCAAAGTCTATCAAACCATACATTGATGAATTGACCGCGATTTCCGCTGACGATGAAGTTTTGAAGTTGGCCTTGAAGGACTTGACTCCATTGCTTTCCAACGAATCCACGCACTCCATCTTGACCAACGCTCAATTGTTGTCCCGTTGGGAACAGTTGGCTCCTGAATTGAGATCCGCTTCTTTGTTGCCACCAAACGCCGGTTTGTTGGGACACTTGGCATCTATCATCTTCTCCAAGCTCTTGTTGCCAGTCAAGGGTGTTAAAGAAGGTGGCAAGGACATTGAATCCGTCATAGGAAGAGTCGAATCAAGTTTAGCTAGAGGTGAGTTAGACGTCGCTGTCGAGGAAGCCGCAAACTTGAAAGGTTGGAGCAGGAAATTGGCCAACGATTGGGTTGTTGAAGGAAGAAAGAGACTTGAAGTTGAATTTTTGCTTGGCTTGATTGAAAGCGAGTCCAAGATCATTTAGGGGTAAAATCAAGGCGGTTGTTTGATTATTTATCGTCCTATCTAGTTAGTTTTGTTTGTAATAGTTAACTTATATCTATTCAGTTTTTAAATGTCTATTTTTTCAAATATTCCTTTGACTGAGTTTATTCAAAGTTGCCAAAACGCGGAAAATAAAGAAAGAAAAAATCGTCATCTCATCACCCACATTCCTGCAACCACAACCAACCATGCCTGAAGCCATAGTATACCTCACAGAGACCAAAACATGTCCGAAATGCAAAACCCAGAACGCAGTGGTACACGCAAGAGGTGAAGATTTCTGCGGAGACTGTTACATATTTTACTTCCGAGGCAAACTCAGAAAGCAGATCAATGAGGAGCGATACAAGGTGAAGTTTGGCAAATCATTAGAAATATACGGCACCCAGAAAGTTCTCCTAGCTTTATCTGGAGGCGATTCCTCAATAGTCTTGTTGGATATCATTGGAGCATTATTAGAGGGCCAAAACAAGCAGCACAGGGGCAAACAAGGATTTGAATTGGTCTTGGTGAATTTGGATGAAAGCGAGTTGGACTCCTTGAATAAGAAACTCCCAGGTGTGCTTCCTAAATTGTTAGAGAGATACAGTCCAGTCAATATAACCTTCAAAGTCTTGTCGTTAAACTCATACGTCGACGAATCGACCTTGCATAAGATTTCCCTTACTCCGGAGTTCACAGCCTTGTCAAAATCTGTTGATCCCCACAAGACAACGCTTATAGAGCTATTGAAAAAGTGTCCAAACAAGTCGTCGGCGGAAGATTTGCTAACCATCGTTTACGAAAGCTTGATCTTGCGTGTTGCTGCCGAAGAAGGTTGTCAGACTATTTTGTATGGGCACTGTATGACAAGACTAGCCAACGAGATCATAGCATTGACCGTCAAAGGGCGTGGCTCAGTCATACACAAAGCAATAGCGGACCATATAGAAGTGGTGGATTCCAAGGACATCAAAGTCATGTTCCCATTAAGAGAGATTCTCCATGCTGAGATTGCAGCATATGTCAAATTGGCCGAGTTGCAAGAGTTTGTCGTGGGGTCAACCATTGAAAAGTCAAAGATCAACAGAAACTTGACGATCAGGGACTTGACTACCAACTATTTCAAGCAATTAGACGCAACTGGGTACGCTTCAACTGCGTCTACTGTTGTCAAAACAGGAGAGAAATTGGGTGCTCCAAAGGGTGAGTTGTTGGGTCACTGTCAGGTTTGCGGCGCTGATATTCACCAAGATCCAAGTACGTGGTTGAGAACAATCACGGTCAATGACCCGGCTCCGATTGAAACAGAGGAAGAAAGAGGGTACTTGGAGATGTACCAGACTAGTTTGCAGAATACGCAAGAACAATCTGTTGCGAGCGGAGAGCCGCTTAATGTTTGTTTTGGGTGCATTATTACATTAGGTGGAGTTAAACAAGATTCTGGGTTTCTATGGCCCATTGAAGGCAAGTCAAACTTGGAATATCTTTACGTTAACGAATCCCAAGAGAAACAGAAAGTGTTGGATGAGTTTGTCTTGACTGATGGTGAAGAAGAGTAAGTTTTGTATGTAGCCACGCACCACGTATAATAGACAGGATTTTTTTTTTGCTTACTGTAAACACAAGTCCCCTTTTTCCACCTTGGTTGTCTGGCACAAGCACCTGTTTCACCACATGTATACTCCGAACCTTTTCCCCAATGATCTATATAACCTATGGAGTGACAACGACAAGCCACAGGAGTCTGCCAAGTTAGCCAAAGAACACCGAAATAACTTGTATGCACCTCCGCTATCTGCATACTCGACAGATTTCCCCGGCGCCAGTCTATACCATTTGGAATATACCATCAATTCGACGTCCAAGAACTCCCAGTTGTTTGCAAATACCCCATTGACACAATCCAGAAGAGCACAGTTGGCCAAGATTAGAAATACAGGATATACGACAATACGACCCATTGGAATCATACAAACATTAGAGGAAATTGAACTAGAGAAAAATTACTATAGTCTGGACGAACACTCCTTGAATGCTGATGCAGGAGGCGAGGCAGCTGCAGCGATTGAAAATTCCAGTGACCCAGCAGTTGGTGTCAACGGAAGCACTATATCAATCCCCCATCACGGACAAGCACCAGAGGACCAACATTCCGAAGTCGATTTGGATGCACAGATTTTGAATGCGGACGACATGTACTCTGCAAGTGACGACGACAATGATGATTCGTTCAACGAGCCAGAGGAAGATAGTTTGCGTGGGAGAGTTGGCGCCACTATGGATGATGAAGGGTTCATGGCTGCGACGGAGATTGAGTATCAAGATGATCACAGCTTAAACTCGGAAACTCACAATGGGATGTTGATGGGCAGTGGAACCAGTGGTGCGAGTGCTAATACTCAGTTCAATTCGAGCACTAATACTGGCCGTACAATTACAACCAATGCTACAACAGCTACGAGTGGTTCATTGTTGCCTGTTGACGAACAGAACGAGAATGATTACTCAGAGCAGGATATGATTGTTGACTGATGACTGTTTTTTTTAGTTCTTCTTTATATAGTCTACTTTAGCTTCTTGTAAATGTATAGCTGGTGTCATCCATCTACCACACGAACACCTCGAGCCTCTCCAACTGTAGCCGCCAACTTTCGAGGAACACTTAGGACACTGGAACCTGCCTTCGATTTCCGACTTATCTAGTTCCTCTTTCATCCAACGAACAGGCTCCACCATGAAATAATGGGAACATACATTGCTTGCTTTCTCAACAGATATTATTCGTCTTGAGTTGGGTGCTGTCTTAACAAATTGCGACTGACGAGAATCCGAACCAGGCACTTCGTGTTGTTCAATTTGGGTATTGTTAGCTAGCACCTGACGACATCTTTTGCATCGGAGTTCATACGATGAGTCGACTGCTTCTTTCTCAGGTATCTCTGTCTCCGTCTTTGCCAACATCATTTTTCTCAACTCTTCACCCGATAGATCTTTCGTCATGGTAATCTTTTTTAGAAGTGCCTGATACTCCGGATTGCTTTCGTCCACTTTGAACCCCATTTCCTTGTACAATGTCAACTGTTCCATGAACCGAGGATTAGGCCCTGCATCAGGAGACTTTCTCTTCACCGCATGCAACGCTTGCTCTATACTCAAGTTGTACTTCTGCATCAAGTACGCAATAATGAATGCGACGGAGCGAGATACGCCCTGGGAACAATGCACTAAGACGTTCCCCTGGTGCTTCTTGTCCGTTGCGTCCTTGAACAACGCTGAGTCTATGAAGTCATAGGAGTCTTGGAAGTACGGGACCAAGTTGGTTGTCTCTTCGTCGGTGACTTCGATTTGCTTCCATTTGTAGTCTTCCAAGTAGGACTCGTTCATGGGACCAGGAACGACTGATAGGATGTGCGTTATGCCATGTTCGGTTTTCAAGTCGACCTCATTGTTGATGGGGTCAATGGAGGAAAGGTGAAGACCTCCTAGGATTCGGTGGATCAGCATGTCTGGGGTCGGTGGGTTGGT
Source organism: Candida pseudoviswanathii (assembly GCA_030565125.1). Classification (NCBI taxonomy): domain Eukaryota; kingdom Fungi; phylum Ascomycota; class Pichiomycetes; order Serinales; family Debaryomycetaceae; genus Candida; species Candida pseudoviswanathii. The sequence continues at coordinate 23,465 of JAJMBE010000157.1, forward strand.
GAAGCTCATCTGGAGATTTTCAGATTTTTTTTCTTTCTGTGCCCGGCAGCATTGTGCGGCCAGATGGTTGCCAAAGAT
>JAJMBE010000158.1:0-23316 GCA_030565125.1 Candida pseudoviswanathii
TAATATAAGTTTATTTTCATTTATGTATCTGTCAAAGACTCGTTCAAAATGTAGAGCACTGAATCGTCCGTTTGGAGCTTATTGTGGCCCTCTTCTCTCGGATTGAAGTGCCCGTTGTGCTACCTCGAACCAAGTTCTTGCACAGGAAATCAACGGCAAAGTACAAACCTTCCTAATAAGCCAGAGACTCTCTTGGTTTGACGGCAATATACCATGACCAATGCCTACAACTTCTTCTCCAGTCACAGCTGACATCAACCTCTGGCCCCATGTCCAGCTTGGTCTTATCACCCGTTCGCCTAGAATGTCGTGGCTTATCTCACTCGCGACATTACACATGCGACATGAGGCAAGCCAAGCAATTATATACAGGCATTTAAATAATAATCAGGAATCAAAAACATCAATTCAAATCCACAACAAACGAACTAACCTCACCACGGTCAACTGTCGATCTTCTCTCCTACTAAGATGGGCAGCTATTCCAACAACCAAGTTATAATATGGTCCGCTACTGTTCTTGTTTTACTATGGTTTGTAAAATCCTATCGGTTGTCCATCATAATTTCCCTCATCGTGGGTGCGGTTACCACAATCGTGTCTGCCCTCTACTACCTGATCAAACTACGACAGTCCAGGCCACAGCCCGTGAAAAGGTCGAGGAACAGGTTAAATTTCACGTATCCTGATAACTGGAAGAGTGAGATCATCCAACTCCAGAGCGATAACTTCAAGTTGAAACAGGCTATTTTCCCCGAGTCATTTTTGATTTCGGAAGTGTTGCAAGAATTGATCGACTTGATACTTGGTGAATTCATAACTCCTTGGTATTCACAGTTGACTGATTCGAGCCTATTCACGGATGACATTGCATTAGAGATCAAATACGTTATAAAGAATCTTCAGGAAAGGTTGGTCGGGGTTGACTTTGCCCAGTTGTTGGTGTGCAATATATTGCCGGTGGTACAGGACCACTACACTAGTTTTCTCCAGGCAGAGGAGATTGTCAAGAATCAAGGAAAGTTTACAAAGTTTGACTCCAACGAATACCACTTGGCTATCGTGTCACAGTATAAGCGAGGCAAGCTACATCCTGGAGTGACAACAAATACAGTTGCCAGCAACGAAGACTCGAATCCCAAAGAAAAAGCATATCTTAGAAAGAAGGTCAAATCGATGTTACCATTCTTTTTGTCGGATAACGAAAGGGATAATGAGATTGCCGTGGGGTTTGTCACCGAGATACTTGCCTGTACCGTGTTGTGTAATGTGTTTAATTTGTTGACAGAAAGCGATTTCTACAACTTGATGATTGTCAAGCTAATTGGTGATAATTTGAGGAGACGTGATCAGGTGAAACAGTTGAGAGCTGCTTTGGAGATACACACTCAGAGCAAGACCAAGAACCATGACACTGGTTCTCCCCCGAAGCCACCGCTTTCACAAACCGCGTCTGATTTGAGTTTGCAGCACCAATTGAAAGAGAAAATCAACAAGACGAAACAACAACGAGAACACGATCAAAGCTTGCAGCTTAATGATATTTTGTTTGATAAGAACAATTTAAGGATTTTCAGAGAGTTTATGGAGCATGAAGGGAAAGCGAAAGTACTTGACTTTTGGGAGGAGGTCGAACTCATTAAGGCTCCATTGGAAGGTGTCGGGAGCGAAGACGACCCATTGGCATTGTCTTTGGAGTTTGGCAATAGTGACGACGTTTTCCAGATCTACGTAAAGTTTATTTCTACCAGGGACATACCGACATCTGATATTCCGTTGTTCAACAAACTCGCCAATCCTACAGATCCGAGTGAATCCACGATGAAAATATACCATGAATGCAGGATTGCATTGTTTAAGCTCCAGAATGAAGTATTTGAGCAAATGGACTCCGAAGACTTGCCGTCATTCAAGGAGTCGGAGTTGTATCATGATCTTGTCAATCAGACAAAGCCATCGGAAGTGAACCCCGAAGTTATACACGCTGTTGAAAGTGCCTTCACGCAAATCATGAATAAACCAGATAACTTGGAGAGCCAGTTTGGGGAGAACGACCACAACTACGACCAGATACTATCCACAATTCAACTAAAGAAAGAGCTATTTGGTGATGTCTCGACTTATGGATCAGAGGATAATCTCAGTAACAGGAATTCGAAACTATTTGATGACGACTTGTCCGATGACTGTGTTTCAGATACAGATAGTGATTCACTTCATTCAGATAAACCCAACTTATCCAACAGTGACCTGGAGGTGCAATTTGCCGCCCCTGGTAACTTAAACCTTGCTGAAGAGATTCCCAAGTTAACCGAAGAGGTTGAGAACCTACAACGGCAAATCTCAATTTTGGATCCTTTGATCAAGAAGGCAGAATTGACCAACAATATATCGGAGCTCAAAGTGTTGCAAAAATTGAAAACCGGCATGATTAGAGATATCAATTTCAAAGAGCTACAAAAGCAGCAATACATCGTACAAGAGAACGATAACAGTTTGTACGGGAAGTCACGAGTTTGCATTCAGTCGTATATTAGCGACAGCGAGAAGAACGGCAAGGAATTCACTTTGTACATTATTGAAATGCAAAAGTTTTCCAGTGAAGACCCCAATGAAATCAAAGCTGGTTGGGTCGTTGCACGAAGGTTCAGTCAATTCTATAGATTACATGAGTACTTGAAGTCGAGGTATGCCAAGGTTGGGTTTTTGAAATTCCCAAAGAAATCGATCCTGGTTTTGAAGTTCCAACAGAAGCAAGTCGTTGAGATTAGACAAATCCAATTGGAGGAGTATTTGCAAGAATTGATCAAGATTCAAGAAGTGTGTTCAGACAAGGCATTTAGGTCGTTCTTATCGTCTGAGAACTTCAACTTGAAGAAAAACCAAAGATTTGAAGAGCCAGCTAGGAAAGATAACAATAATAACTACCAGGCGTTGTTTGGCAATAAGTGGTACAGAGGAATATCGGATTTGGTGGTGACCACAAAAGACCCACATGATGTCAGCGAGGGGCCCTCCGGAATAGACTCTGGAATCATGGAGAATATCAAAGACATGGAGAAGGAATTGAAACAGTTCGACGAGGAGTCCACACAGACGGCAAAGACTCCATTTGTCAAGCCAATTTGTAACTTGTTAATCACGGTATTTAAGCTCCACAATTCCAAGAACTGGCTACGAGGAAGAGCACTAGTTGTCATATTGCAGCAGATTTTGGGTACCACGGTGGAAAAGAAGGTCTATGACATAGTTGAAGTGCAGCTCAAGGCAGAAGAAAACGTATTGGACTTGATCGTGTTGTTGAAGGGTATTCTTTTCCCCAATGGCAAATTCAAAGACCCACCAGTGTTGAGATCATTGTATCAACAGTCAAGTACTCGGCAGGAAGCCAAGATGTTGCTTGAATTCTTCATATTCGAAACCTGTTCAAGGATATTTGGCAGTCATAACAGCATATTTGCATCAAACAAGGTTTTCAAAATGATCCAGAACGAGTACCTCAATAGACACTTGGTGTTCGAAATCTTTGACGAGATCATGAGCCAGGTTTTCCCAGAGATAGAGTAAGTACGTGGTTTGTTAGTGCACCTGACTTAATAGAGAAGAAGAACAAGAAGCTTATTTTTTGGAGCACAGGAGAAGGGTCACAAAATCTAAAGTAAGGTTAGGCAAATTTTCCTAGTGTCAATTCTATTGTTGGTTAAATGAGCCTCACAAGTGATGATTCTATTCTGCAGGATGACGACAGGGTTCCGTGATTTCACTGTCATTTCCAGAAGCTGTTGATAATGTAATTACCGAGAGCAGTGGCAACAGAGCGTGAACAGGTGGCCACAGTGGTCAGGCAGATCGCTCTTTCGTAAGCATCTGCTGCGGTTACATTTGTTCTTTTTTTCTTTCTTTTCTTACCCGCTGAAATTGGCTGGGGAGTCCCAAGAAATTGCGGTGCTCGCTCGACCCACTGGCCGCCCACGGAATAAATTAACTTCTATCACCACCCGGCCCTACCCTACGCAACCACCACTCCAGACAATTTTTTCTTTTTACTCCTATTTTCTTCCTCTTTCTCAACGCCTTTTCCCTGCAACAACAGATAATGGCCAAAGCCGATCCAAAAAACCCACCCAAAGTCCCCAGCGGATGGGTCGCCAAATTCGACGATGAGTACTCCACCTGGTTCTACGTGAACTTGGACAACAAGAAGTCCCAGTGGGAGCCACCTTCAGGCACAACCTTCAACGAGAAGTCCAGCGGGGGCGCCGAGGCTCCTCCAGCGTACAGCAGACACAATTCTGCAAACAGCACCAGCAATAGCAGCGTGAATCAGCAGAAGAGCTCCCGCCCTGCTGCCTCTAACCCAAGTGGCGGACAGCAGAGAGGATACCAGCCACAGCAACAGCAGGGGTACCCACCACAAGGGGGCTACTACCAACAGGGCCCTCCACCGGGCGGATACTACCAACACGGATACCCTCCACAAGGCGGATACCCACCGCAGGGTGGATACTACCATCAAGGATATCCACCACAGGGAGGCTACTATCAACAGCCCCCACCACAACAATACTACCAGCAGCCACAACAACAGCAGCAACGTAGTAGCAATGCCGGTAAGATGGCATTGGGTGTCGGTGGTGGTTTACTAGGGGGTATGTTGTTGGGTAGTGCGATTAATGGATATGAGGATCATGAGAGATACGAGGATTATCAAGATGGGTACCAAGACGGGTACGACAATGGTTTTGATAACGGTGGTGATTTTGGCGGTGGTGACTTTGGAGGTGATTTCTAGACCCAATTATATGTGTATACTGTTGCTTTCGTATAGATTATCTGCAATTACTATGTGTATATTCTTGACATGCGGCGCACGACCTTTCTTGGTTAGAGACTGGCTCTCTCTTTTTTTTTCAACCAACCAATTAATGAGAAATGTTTCTTACTTCTGCAAAATATCATTGAGGGAGGACCAACACAAACCCCAGACACCACATAGATAGACACACACACACAGCATGAGATTCACATCCGTATTGAGACAACTTCCTAAGGTCCACTTGTCCGAAGTCATAGTCAGAGCCGGCGAAGGTGTGCCTACCGGGTTGGCAGGTCTTTACAAGCATCCAAACCCAAGACCAGCCTTGGTGGCATTGTACAACGAGACTTTGAAGGTGTTGAACGACAAGTTCCCTGGTGATTCTGTCTACAGACAATCCGTCGAGACTTTGACGAAGAACAGATTGAACATTGTCGAAAAAGAAGAGATTGTTGAGAACATAGAAAACCAAATCGGGGGTGGGTTGATTGAAGAAGTCGTTATTCAGGCCGCTGAGGAGTTGAACTTGGCCAAGGAATTGGGCGGCTTGAAGGTCTGGGAAGAGTTGGAAGAAAGACCCTTAGATGACCAGTGGGTCTACTTTGGTAAGAAGATCTAATGTCTATAGGCTATACTCAGTTAATGAACAAACCTTCTGTATATTTATTCCCAAGAGATGAACCTTACACATGTAGCTATTACTAAGAAGATAATTATATATATAACACATTCTGATGGTATGTAAAAGGTTATAGAATATATAACCAAGCCCTTAATAAAAAAAAAGAAGTGAAAAACACACACATGTCAAATCAAATAAGAAATATCAGTTTCCTCTAATTAAGAAAAGAAAAGAAAATAACAATAAGCTAAGTATATCCCTCCACTCATAAGCAATCCTCCTACTCTCTCACACACACTCTAACAACAGTTGTTGTTCTTTGCGCCTGAATTATTTTGGGAAACGTCTATACCGCCGGAGGCACCAGCGCCAGTAGTGGTGCCGACATTATCCTCAACGTGTTTCTCTTGAATAATGCCAGCCAATTCATAGAAGATGGAGTCAACATTCTCGTTGCTCTTAGCACTAGCTTCCAAAAATGGGATATTCAATTTAGCAGCCAACTCTTGACCTTGCTCTTTAGAAACTTGTCTATTAACCTCGTCGTCACACTTATTACCAACCAAGAAGATCTGGGCGTCTTCATTGGCGTGCTGGGTAACTGTCTGGAACCAGTTTTCGACATTCTCAAAGGATCTCGAATCAGTGACATCATAAATCAAAACAATACCCATGGCACCACGGTAGTAGGCTGTGGTGATGGTTCTGAATCTCTCCTGGCCGGCAGTGTCCCACACTTGCAACTTGATTCGCTTGCCTTTGCTTTCGATGGTTCTAATCTTGAAATCAATACCAATGGTGGTGATGAATGAGGGATTAAATTTATCTTCGACAAATCTTAACAATAAACAGGACTTACCCACACCTGAGTCTCCAACCAATAATAACTTCATGATCATGTCATAAGCTCTAGATGATGTACCTTTTCCACTCATGATTGCTGTTGTTGTGTTTGTTGTGTACGGTGGTTGTCGTAAATGTGTTGTCTGGTAGATAGTAGACGAAAAATAATACTGGCAAAAACGTAAGGACGAGTCGTTGATCGATTACTTTGTTGAATTAGTAATTAGGGATGGCCACAATGATTCAGCTGTAGATTATAACGGGTCGTCCAGTGGCAAAAACAAGTAACTTATCTGCAGGCAGTAAATAGTTGTGATGATGATGGCTGTCTGAAGGAGACCGTGGATGGAAGATAATAGGCTTGGTGGTTTTATTTTTTTGTATATTTTTTTGCCTTGCTACTTTTCTGTCTTGTAAATTTACTGGTTGTCTCTCTGGTTCCGAATTTCTCGTTTCTTTTTTGCCTTGTGCCCAGTGGGGTCGTGCGTGGGGCAACACGTCACGTGTGCTATCTCTGCGGCAAAGTCCATCAGCTATTTAGTCAGGCTTATTAACCATAGAGAGCGAGCGGTGTATTGCCGACATTGCACAATTCAGCGCCCATTGTGTCACTGTTGATCTTGTTCCTTTTTTTGTTCGTTTGTGCCAAACGATGGCGGTGTTTGTGATTAACATCTATGTATTTCTTCTATTAAACAACGTGTCAGCTATAGAACTCATCTCATCATCTCACCTCTCTTCACAAGAAAACTTCTGCATTAATTTCAACGGATGATGCGGCATATGGGATATCAAAGTTATTCATGACTTCTGGGTGCAAAACCCCCAAACTACCGATGACTTGAGCCTCGCCGTTATCAGCGCTTCTGAAGAAAATCTTGGCCCCTCTACCTGGGAAGAAAGTTGGGTTCTCCTTGTCTTCTTCAATCCAGTACCCTCTTCTCTTGTCCTCGCTTGGTTTTTCCAACCATGGGGTTCTCATGGTCTGCATGATCTTACCCAACAAACCTTGAACCATCTCGAAACCAGATGTCTTACCAGCATATATAGCAGCCCAGTTACGTTGGTTGAAAGCGCCTCTTTCTAATTTATCATCTTTCAAAACAATGTCTCCACATTCGAAGACCTTGATTGGCAAGGAGTGCTTTCTGTTTTCTTTAATGGTCTTCAAAATACCTGGCAACAATGTGGTTCTGACGACTTGGTATTCAATGGTTTTGGGGTTCTCCAATTTGACAGCAGTAGTACCGTCATCCTTTTGCTTCAACCAACCAAAGTTTTCATCGTGGGAGGACAAAGTCAATGGCATGACTTCTAAGTATCCAGCTTGGGAACTTGTCAATCTCAAAATGTCAGCCACTTTATTTACAGGCAATGGAGCGGCGACTAAACTCTCGGATTGCTGAGGCTTGGTCTTCTTCAAATTATCGTAACCATACGCAATGGCAACGTCTTCCATAATATCACACTGATGCAAAATATCCGATCTTGTTATTGGGATCTTGACATCAATGGCATCTTTCTCGCTGGCTGAGGTGGCTGCATCCAAGGACATTTTCTTTAATAACTTGGAAATTTCATCGCCAGAGTAATCCAAGCCAACACAGGAGTTGATGTAGGAAATCTCGGCTTGGGCAGTTCTAGGTGTCACATTTGGACAGACTCTGGATTGTCCGTTGTGTTCAGAAATGATCTCGACAGGCTCGATTTCGAAAGGAACCTTACAGTAACGGGAGAACATGGCAACCAACTGATTTATGACAATTTCCGTCTTGGTTCTGTCGGTACCAGTAACATCGATCCAAACGTTTCTGGTGTTCAAGCCGATCTTGGAGTGATCACTGTTGATGATTGGGGGCAAGGAAGCGACAGTTCTGTTGGCATCAAGCATAACAGGGTAAACTGGGGAGTCCTTGATAATGTGTAAAAATTTCCCAATGTTCTTGTCCTTTTCGTAGAATTCCATCAACTCTTCACCGTTCATCTCCTTGGTCTGGTTCAATGGAACAAAGTTGATATCCTTAGGAGCCAAGGCTTCGTAGGTGAATGGCGGAGTCAAGGTGTCCAAATCGTGAGTACCAATAGCGACCAAAGTTCTATTACGACACAAGTTTGAGTGTAACTTATCCTGCAAGGCAATGAACGATTCGTATGCTCTTTCGTCCAAGACAACGTTTCTCAAGATTGCACTGGCGGCGTATTGACGGATAGGCAAGGTTGATTCTTTGATAGTCAAGGAAATCTCCGGTTTGGCTGGGTTCAAAGTGTACTTTGGAGATTCGGAATTGCCCAAGAATTCGTTCAAGGCCTGTGCAATACCCTCGATACACAACATGTCGTATCTGTTGGCAGGAACTTCAATCTTTAATTGTGGTCTTTCATCAGTTCCCTTGACGTCCTCGGTGGTGTCTTCGTCTAATTCAATACCGAATTGGAAACATAATTCGTCGAATTCTTCGGTGGTGTAGGATCTACCTAATAACTTGAAGAGATCTTCTTTATCGACTGGGATGGTTGGCATGGTGGACGGATTGTGCGGTGGTGATCGTGTTGTCTGTCAGGTTATCTCCCTTGTGGTGATGTGAAAAATTTTGACTCACACAGGTTGGTTTCGGCAGAGAAAAATTTTTTCTCGCTATCTACACGACTTATCCGAATATAAGGTTGTCAGTATATCTCTGAATTGGGGAGTCTCTCTATGGACAATTTTACTCTTTCTCTTCAGGTTTGACATCACTCGTCTTCTTGTTCTTCTCTTCAGCTAAGTGTCCAATCTCATTGACCTCTTTCACTAAAGCTTCGACGTCAAATACGTTTCGTCTTTGGTTATCCGGATTGTCATCATCATCTAGCACGTATTCACCTCTATCGTCCTTGTCAGATTCCTTGGGACCACCGCCGCCGACGGTATCCCACCAGTCTCTTTTCTTGGGAGTGAACCATTTCCTCCACCCCTTGGGCTGTATGTTGTCCTCTTTCTCCTTCTCCATTTTGGCTCTTGCCTCATCAAACTCGTTAATCAATTGTCTCTGTCTCTCTCCCTGTTCAGGGTCGGCCTCCTCAATTTCGGCAAACTCTTCACTGAGAATCTCCCAGCCTATTGTTTTCATGATCTTGGGGATAGCTTTTCTGTACGCCATATGTCCTTCAACCAAGTCTGTACAGTCGATGTTTTCTACTCCTTCAATGTTCTTTAATGGGGACAACCCAGCAACGGTCAGCAAACCTCCACCAGTGGCTCTGAAAAGGTAACCCAAAATCCAATCTTTCTTGGAGTACCCATTGACAAATCGGCCGCTGACCACGGATCTAGCTTCGGCAATCTGGTCGGTCTTGACGGTAATTGGAGATCCCAAAATGATGACATTCTCAATCAACCCATAAACACCACGTCTGGCCAACTCTATCAAACATGAATAAATCAATCTTGCACCTAACGAGAACCCAACTAATGTGATTGGACGCACACCCAAGTTCCCTGAAACTATGGTATCGGCTAGAAGTTTCCCTGCCTTCCACGCACGGTCCAATGAGACGTTCCAAGGATTGTCTAATAAATAAGAAAGCTTAGATAAAGCCATTGGGATTTGGATAGCTGACATCAAAGCTGTCAACACTGTTGCACCTAAAAGTTGTTGGATAGATGTACTCAAGGCTTCGCTTGCCAAAATACCAATTGTCTGACCCATAGACTGCAACATTTCTGGTTCCCAAAGCAACGAAAACATATCTCCCATAACAGGGTCTACTGTCGAAAAGGGAAGTCTAACATCATCCAACTCACCATTCATCCATCCACTTACCGTTACAATCAAGTTGGTTCTCTTGTTGTTATGCAAAGGTTTGAATTCGAAAGTGTGAACGTCACCAACTCTTCGAGCTCCTGCTTTGGAACCGACTTTGGCACCAATGGCAACACCGGTGGTAGTGATCAATGCAGTACCCCCCACGCCTGCCAAGAAACTACCAGTTCCAGCAACACCTATAGTTGTGAAACCAGCAGCGATACCTGCTCCAATAACCGGCGCTAAAAGTCCCATGGATAAACCCATGGCCAATGACCCAGCTAATGTTGCTAACCCAATATATGCTAAACGCTTCTTCTTGTTCTTCTTGATTTGTTGCTGAACAAACAGTTGGTCACTCAACTTTTCGTCTTTGTTTTCAATTGACTTTTCTGTTGTTTCCATATCCAAGCACTCAATAAGTCTTCTTTCAAATTGGTAAACTTCCAAGTTTTCTATGTCTATGATATTTGCAAATCTCAACAACATGGACCTTGATCTTGCGTCGTAGTAACCGTCGCTCAAAAGCATTAAAAACAAATCACAAATAATCACCCATCGCAAGTCAAAATCCTCGTCAATGATGGACTGGTTGGATTCAAGGACAGCTTTCGTCCCCACTTCCATAAGACTCTTTGATAACGCATCGACTTCAACCCCGTGTTTGCTCAAATTCTCGATCATGTTCTTCTCTGCTCCTTGAACACTAAGATGCTCGTAGAATTTGCTCATGACGTATTGGATCCAGTTGGCAAAATTCTTCTGTCCTTCGCTCAACTGCTTTGCAATTTTGCTGGATGTTCCAAATTGTATCTTTGCCAAGTCAGTAGCCATATCCACTGTCAAAAGCTTAGCGATACCAATATATGCAAATTTCTGTGACTCGGTCAACATGTTCTTGGTCTCGGCCAATGCCTCTCCGGAATCAATCTCATCTTCATCTTCGTCAATGTCCAAGTCATCATCATCGTCTATCTTGATGTCGTCGGTATGGTACTTAGCAAATTTATCTGGCTTCTCACTCCTTGCTCGGAACAAAAAGTCAGTCTTCTTATCTAATGTGGCGTATTTGTTGACTTGTTCTTCGGTGTCGATCTTTGTGTACCCAAAATGATCCTTGTCATTTCCCAAGAACTCCTTTCCTGTCTTTGAGTTGTATTCCAACTCTCCCTTTTCGTTGTAGTAATCCATATCGGAGATTGTTTTCATCGACTTCCAGTTCGTTGTAGAACTAAAGAAATCCTCATCCTCTTTCGGCTTCTCTAGCACAATTTCCTTTGATTGTTCTTTTAGCTGTGGCTGTTGTGATTCTATGGTATCATCTAGACCTAGATAGTCCTCATTATGGTGTTCACTGATTGGAGTTGTGAGATTTGATGTCGTGACAACCCTTTCAGTTACTCTATTGATCGATTCACTAGTGCGATTCCTCTGGTTCATCGAACTCAAGTCAAACTCAACATATGTATTCCCATTATCTGGATCTTCGTCGTCTTCGTCGAACTCTTTCTTTCCATTTCGTGGCGGCGAAGGGAACGATGTTTGCGATTGTGGTAACGACGGAAGCTGATTCACACTGGTTTTTGACGAGTATCGGGTAAATGCATCATGTACAGGCGAGCTAACCAGCTCTTTCGACCCGTCGATGTCGAGCTTATAACTAAACGATGATCTTTCAATAGAATTATCTCGAGAGGACATGTTATCTGGGGAGGGTAGAACTGGAGGAAGAAAGAAGAGGTTGTATTTCTAGATTGTGCTTCTTTTTTTATCTATGTTTTTTTTCTTCTACTGCCCGGTCGGTCGGTAGGTCGTTTGATTTGAGGCGAGGTCAAGGAGATTAGTGCGAAGGGCGAGGGAGAGAAAACAGAGGGAATTTTTTTAGATTTGGCGTTTATCAAGCGAACAAATGAGACGCTTAGTCTTCCTACTGTTCAAGAAGCAGGGTTACGTAATTCTCTCCAGCTACCACCACTCTGTACATGTTCTATGTACGATGACAGAAAAGCAAAGAAAAAGAAAAGGTAGAAATAAAATGTTTGCAACATGGTTTTACTCAAATCGTCAGCGGCCAATATGGCCTGCGCAGAGTCCAGGAATATGTTGCCACGGGTTATGGTGATCGAGCAACAGGCTCATGAATACAAGAAATCCGTTCCGAAGAACTTCAAACTCAATCAAGAGAACGAGCTCAAGATCAACCCGCTTACTTTACAATCTGTCGACGGAGCTACTCTGCCTAAGGCCCCCCACAAGGAGAGGTAGTCGCCAAATCCATTCAATTCTCACACCCAAAATCCCAAATAAACCTAGTTCCTTCTCGTCATCCAAAAAATCGTCCGCTCAAAACTCCCCCGGAAGGGAGGACCAGTCAATAAATCAGACTCTAAAAAAGAAACGTTAAAGCAGTAAATAAGGGATGTAAGCTTTGGGGGAACTTAGAACGTGATTTGAACATCAAGCTTGCTTCACTAGCGCCGATCTGCTAAGGAAAACAAAACTACAGAAGATAATAAAGAACCAAGAGGACGAGCCTCCTGGTTTACTTCAAAATCCATCTGAGCGTCCACCTTAACACAGATTGATGGTAAATTAGTTAAAGAAAGAAAAGAAGAAAAAAAAAAGGGAAAAGAAGAATGTAAATAAATGTGAAAAATTTTTCTATGGACTTCTCGTCTTATTTATAGTGCCAAAGATTTTTCGCGTGCGCGTTCGCAGAGATGAGGGCTGGAGAGAGGGAAGGAGAGCAGAGCAAAGCTGGTTCTTAGAAAATCCATCAGCCCTACCTTTCGTACCACCAACCCAGACCCCACCAACCACAATGCGCAGAAGATCTAAACGTGACACCAAATCGGAATCCCCATCCAATGATGATTCGATTGACCTATTCCCGTTCACCACGGAAGACTGCATGGAGCCGCTGAAGATCATTGATCTATTTGAAGTCTGCTTCAAGCATGTTTTGGACAGTCCTGATTTGCAAGACCACATCCAGGTAGTTAAAGGAGACTTGTATAACAGAGACTACTTCTCTGCATTTGATAATGACGATAAAAGATTTGCGTACGCGTCAAGGTGGACGCCCGCTAGGGCATTGGCGTACACCTCGCTCTTTGCTTCCTTGCAGCCCATCAGAAATATGTTAGAAGACCCCGACACTGTCACGAACGTGCTATGTGTTGGTGGGGGTGCGTCTTCAGAATTGGTGGCCCTTGGAGCCGTGTTTTGTCGGTTGAAAGAATACAATTCTGGATCTGCTTCCACGTTGAACATAAACTTGATCGATATCGCCGACTGGTCAAAAGTAGTGGGGAACCTCACTGGATACATGAAAAACAACTGGGTCTACCATGCCGACAAAATCAATGCAAACTTCATATGTGATGATATATTGACGGCGTCCCCGAGCTCACTAAACTTGGAATTGATGGACTTGGTGACGCTCCTTTTCACAACGAACGAGTTGTTTGCAGAGAAGAGAAAGGAAACTATAAAGTTTTTACAGCTACTCAACGCCAAGTGCCGCAAGGGATGCTTATTACTAATTGCTGAAAGTGCAGGCTCGTACTCACATATAACAATTGGTGAACGAAGATTCCCAGTACAGTTCTTGATTGACACGATCCTTGTGGGGAAGCCTGGCGACGACAACGGTGCTTGGGAGATCGTGAGCCAAAGTGAAAGTTCGTGGTACAGAATAAACACCAAAGAAGTTGACTACCCAATGAAATTAGAAAACATGAGGTTCTTCTATAGACTTTACTGCAAGAAATAGACTATCCCCCAACGAATACTACGAATGATTCAGCATCCCGTTGATTTCGTCCACAAATTTGGTCTGAACTGCTCTCAACAACTGTGCTTTATATGTTGCTCCCCCGTCTAGTTTGGTAATATGGTTTAAAGCAAAATACAATTCGAGAACTAGCTTGCGTCGTTTCGCTTGCAACTTCTGCTCTCCACTTGGAGAGGTAGCATTACGAGACTTCAACACTTCAGATACCTTCTTTGCTTCATCAATCAACTGCTTTGGTAGTAAACGGGAATGCTCAGCGTATCTGATGCCATACCCAGCATCTTCCGTTCTTCCCTGCAACAAATTATACTTCATCTGGAGCTTGCCGTCGACTTCTGTTGTTTCCATGTGGGAAGTCACCACACAAGGTTTACTGGATAGGATTTCTGCGAGATCCGCGAAGTGGGTGCTGGTGAACACAAGCGCTCCAATGGATATTAGATGCTCCAATATGGCAAGACAGATGGAAAACCCGTCGGTGAAACTGGATCCTCGTCCTAGCTCGTCGATTATCACTAGACTGTCTTTGTCCAGGTTCTTGAGAATATTAGCTGTTTCACTCATTTCTTTAGAAAACAGCGAGGCATTGACGTCGAAATTGTCACACGACAACTTGGAATAGATGCTCTTGAAAATCTTCATTTTAGCGTATTCCGCAGGTACGAACATCCCCATCTGACTCATGATAACCAAATATGCAAGCTGCCGCAAGTAAACAGACTTCCCGCTCATGTTGGCGCCGGTGATTACATGAAACCTAGAAATTTCGTGATTGCATGAATAGTTATTAGCAACAAAGTCGGAGATGGCACTCACAAGAATGGGATGATACGAGCGAAGAATCGTCACATCTTGGCCGAATTCGGGACACACATAGGAGCCCTTCTGAATGCTTGTGAAATATGCAAAGGAACACAACAAATCCAATGTACCAATCGCTTCGGACACCATCAAAAATATCGGCATGTATTCGTTGATCTTGCAATACAAATCTTCAATTATTGTGCTGTTTAATGTTGTAATTTCAGAAACAATATCGTTGTACCTCGAACTTTGCTTCATGAGATCAATGGTGGTACACTCAATAATCTTCTTCTTTCTGACCTTGTTTATGAGAGTTTCAGGAATGCCTTGACCATTAATCCTGTCCTCTTTTATTTTGATGAAGAACCCTCTGGAACTTTCGTACCTGTGTTCCATCGGAATTTCCATCTCTTCTGAAAGGTTGGCAATATAATCGGAAACTTCTTGTAGTAAGGTTTCTCGAATTTTTCGGGACACATCCAATAACCCATTGACGCCCAGCTTGATGGCGTTGGCTCTCTGGTTAGCAAGCTCTAGGCTGTTATTCGCCCATTGACAATCGTCACGGATATATTGATTAATCACATCCAAAGCAAGCTGTATGTTGTCATGTTCAAGGATTTGCTTGATCTGCACCAACAAATGGCTGTGCATAAACAGTAAACTCTTTCTCACTGTGAGCGATTTCTCCAAAGCTGTCTTCAATAGGATTATGTTGTTGATCGCTTGATCTTGACCTGTAATGCTCTTCGGATCCAAGAAAGATGTAAACACTTTCTCCAAATCGCTGGTCTGTTTCAATAAAGATCTAATTCCAGTGAGAATATCCTCATTCGTCATGAGCTCATGCACTGCTTCCAGCCTCAACTTGATGCTATTCTCGTGTGTTAGCGGTTGCAATATCGACGTTCGTAGCATTCGCTGGCCCATCTTGGTGACACATTTGTTTAAGAATGAAAACAAAGTAGTGCCATTTTCAGCCAGGCTTTCAAGCAACTCTAAGTCCTTGATAGTGTTTGTATCAATAAGCATGGTATTCTCGCAACTATCGAACTTTAATCGGATTTTATTAGTTGTTCGAAATTGCCGGGACGTGATACAGTAATTGATACATGCATTGGCAGCAGCGAACGACAATTCCTTACCTTGTGCTGTCAGCTGCAATTCAGCCTCCGACAAGTCTCCGTAGATCTTGAGCATGTTCAATCCATTAGACGCATTGAATAAGTTTGCCTTCTCCACGTGTTCCTTGGTTCTGTCAGCGATGTTGGAGTGGATAATGTATTTCAACTTCTCTACCTGTGGATTACCCTGGACATTGGGGATGATTACGGTTGTTGGTTGGTAAACATCTAGCAAGTTGACACTTCTGACAAAGGTCAGCGTGTCACAGAAATTAACCAAAACAAGCTCAATTGTTCTTGTGTTTAACACCGCAATGCCGACATCCATGGACTCAGACTTCAGTTTGAATATTGACATCACCACCTCAAACTTATCATCAACCAACTGCACGCGTCTTCTTTTAGCAATTGGTATCTCCGCGGTAGTCACAAATCCATACCTGCTGCCTTCAGTAGTTGAACCCTGAGTGATATCTGTCATGGTTGGAAATGACGAAAAAAAACAAAAAATCTTGCAGCCCAGACCTTCGTGTTGCAAAAAAATGGAAAAACGAGGGAGAGCGGAGAAGTTTAATAGTTTGTATTATTACATGTCCTATGTAAAGGCACTACTTCTTCTTGCCTCCTTTCTTCTGGGCTTGCTTCTTGCCATTGGATTTCCCGCCGGGTTTGCCTTCGCTAGCACCGCCTGGCAAGACCAACTTGACCTTACTAACGGTAAACACACCCACGATGTCGTTGGCTTTGAAGGATTTTATCAATTCCCTTTCCTGTGGCCAGTCCAAATCAGTGTCAGTTCTAGATGAATCCATCTTTCTTGTGGTGAAGTAATTAATGGCGTCGCCAATGCATTTACCCTTCTTGCCTGAACCAGGTTGGATCTTGACCTTGTATTTGAATTTTTGTAAAGAAGACCACGGAGCGAAAACAGGAACTATACCAATGATTTTGTCCTTAGCAGATGGTTTTGGTGTAAAGGAATCTAAGATCTCTAAATAGTTTGTGATGTGTGATTCGTCGTTTCTTTCGTTGTCGTCAGCAAGATACTTTTGCATCTCTCTTTCCTTCTGCTTCTTTCTTCTTTCAATAGCAAATTCTCTTTCTTGAGCCTTCTTCACCGCTTCTTCTTTGGCCAGGACTTGAGCTTGAAGTTTCTGTTCCTTTTCCTCAACCTGCTTGAGGGTACCCAACGCGTCCATTCTTAACTTTCTTTCTTCTTCATCTTGATCACGGTATTTAGCAGCGATCTTTTTGAGTTTAGATTTTTTACCTCTTGGTACCGGGACATTTGCTTTTGCCTTGTCAGCTTCGCTGGCAGTGACAGAAACAGCATCGGATTCGTCATCACCATTTTCTTCCTCATCATCATCCTCTGCTTCTTGTTCGTTCTCCTCCTTCTTTCCATCCTTTGGCGCTTCAACTGGTAGTCTGGATTTGATTTCTTCAAGTTCCTTCTTCTTGTTGTCCACAACTATAGTCAATCCATGTTCCTTCTCCCTATCGGATCTAATTCCCGCATATCTCTTGGTAGTTTCTTCATCTACCAAGCAGTAGAATCCAAGACCCATCACCAACTGTGCTGGCGGTAAATATTCCTTCTTGGCAAGATAGTTAAACTCACCGGGCTGCACAATAGACCCGTCAAAGTCACGTTTCGAGATCTCAGTTCCATGAAGCACCCAAGCTGAAGTAGTAACTTTGCCGTTCCATGCAGCTGACGCAGACATGGCAAATATACCTGCTTGCATGAGGGTTGAAGGTGGGATTCCTTCACCTTTGAACGGGTTCTTAATAAACACCTTCAAGGAACCTTCGATGTCCGAGCTGACAATAGAATCATTGTCACTGAAATGTCTGTAGTAAATCATGTCAACCTGTGAGTTATCTTTTCCTGCCAAACACAAGTACCCTTCAGAAGAAACAAACCAGTAGAATTTTTCAAACCAGTATTTCGGTCTAATCTCTTTCAAAGTTTCGTTTTCTTGTTTAAGACTTTTCGCTAAATCTTGATTGATCTTCCTCTCGGCATTCTTGAGTGCCATGTTCGTACTGTTTTCGACTTTGACTTGCTTGGTCTCGGCCGTCTTTTTGGAATCAAAATAGGTTCTGGCGTTGGCAAATGCAGTCAATGTCAAATCAATCCAAGTTGGGATAGTCTTTTTGTTCTTCTTTGCGTGCTTGCTTGGCTTTGTCGCTGGGATTCGTTTGACAGGTATATCGTTGTCGGAATCACTATCGGACTCGGATTCGGATTCAGATTCCGTTTCAGACTCTGACTCAGTTTCTGTGGCAGATGCAGATTCATTGTCACTGTAATCTTCAAAATCTGGTAACAATACTTTGATCTTGTTCTCCTTCAAGTTCAATGGCAATTGGATAGACTTGGCTATGTCATTATTCTTCTTTTGTTCGAGCGTGATTACGGTTTCAATATTTGTCCAATCCATCTGTTGATCCAAGTACAGTTGCACATACCCACGGCACTCTTCCACCAACTCGGCGTGGTACTGAATCAACTCACCCTTTTTGGAGTTCAATTGCTGCTGAGCCACCAAGCTTTCAATCTGCTTATCACGCTCACTTCTCGCTTTCTCCAATCTCTTGGCAGCATTCTCCTTTTGCTGTTCAATCTTCAATGAAAATTTGCTCAATTCGAGTGTCGAGAAGAACTGGTCGATGGTTTTGTTGTATCCGCTAATTTCCTTAAACTTCAAATCATCAGCGTTGGCTTTGTATGGCTTGAATGGGTGAAACTCGTCGTAAATGTAGTCAAATTCTGAATCTTCGCCTGCATTCTTGTTCTTTTTGGAAACGATCACTCCGTGAGTTTCAGTAGTGCCATTGATCAATTCCACATATTTGTCTTCACAAACGTGCAATGCATCCACTACTTTGCGTAATTCTTCGTCGTTATTCTCAAAAAGTAAACAACTCTGACTTGGCTCTACCCCCAGTTCATGGAACCACCTCTGTATCAATTCACCAGACAAATGGCTGGCATTGACAAATGCGAGTTTGTGGATTGAAAACACCTTTGCCTTCTTGTTATCAGTGGCTTGACTCAACTTTTCCTTATGGAACTTGATCCAAGACCCGATTTCATCAGGGGTGTAAGTTCTCTTGCTATACTGGAACTCGGTTTGAAACAAGCTCTTGTCAAACATTTTATACTCTTCATTGACGGCATATCTGTCATTATCTTCCTTTGCTGACACTAATCTTTGCAATGATAAGATCCTCAAGTCTTCATCCAATAGCAAGATGTTACCTGCACTGAAGAACTCCAAGACCAAGTAGTATTTGCCATCACTGAATTCCAAAACCAAAACTCTATCATTGGAAATTTGCTTGATTCCTGACAATCTCCTTGTCTTTAAATGCTTTCTTAGTTTGGTAACAAAGTTGGTAGGCTGCTGGGTGGTTGGTCTCTCGAAATCAGTAAGGTGGATTCTGTTACCATACTCCAACACTACTACTTTCTTAGAATCAGGAATTGAAAACTTGAACAAGTATTGCCGTGAGTTGCTGGCAACACTGTAAATATTCTGCAATCTGTAGTTCAATAGTTCCTTGGACAACTCTGCAGTGAGAATCTGCAAGTCCAAACCTGTTATACGTTGCTAATGCGAACCAAGTCAGTACTCATTACCTTGTTTATTGGTCCAAGATCTCTGGTTGGTACATACCTTCATTGTGACAAAGATAAAGCAACTAGATCAGTGTGGCCAATTGATCACATAGTCGAGAATGTACTAGAAAAATTTTCCGCTATAAAAAGAACGGATAACCAAGGCTCTCTCTTTTTTTGTGCTGCGAACGACTTTTCCGTTGCTGCAAGACGCCCCTCAAACAGCTAACGACAATATCAACTACATTCATCAACGTTGGCATACATTGTCATTAAGACAAGAAAATGGAGCCCGCATGAATTGGCATATCCCTTATTCTTCTCTGTTCTCTATAAAAATGCCCACCCTTTTCCCTCATTCCCTACTTTACATCCTCAGCCCCCCATTAAACTATTCTCAAATTACTATGCAAACGACTATTTTTGTTGCCGGTGCTAGTGGCTATATTGGCAAGCATATCGTGTATCAGCTGCTTCAAAAGGGTTATCGAGTTATTGGTTCGGTCAGAACTGAAGAAAAGGGTGAACGGCTCAAGACTTTGTTTGAGAATGATCATTTCCATTATGTCGTAGTTGAAGAAGCTGAAGCTAAGGGTGCCTTTGATGAAGCGTTAAAGTCTCATCCAGAAACTGAAGTTTTCATTGACACCGCTAGTCCTTTACCGCTCGGAGTTAACTACGAGAAGCAGTTGATTAAGCGTACTTCCAACGGTGTCAAGAACATCTTGACCTCGATCAAGGACCATGGACCAAACGTCAAGAGAGTGGTCTTGACTAGCTCCATTGCCTCGTGTATGAACGAGCAACAAAGCAAGGATCCAAATTTTGTTGTCAATGAATCGAAATGGAACCCAGACAAGCACAGTACTGGCAAAGAGAACCCAAAATCTGCCTATTTCTATGCCAAAGCTGCCGCGGAGCACGAAGCTTGGGACTTTGTGAAGAAGAAGCCACCGTTCAGCTTGACTACTATCCTTCCAGCCTACACCTTTGGTCCTCAATGTTTTGACGAAGACGTTTCCGACCTTCTTGAAACCTCGGTTGAGATTGTCACCAAGATATTTGAGTTGAATAAGAATGATCCAATTCCAGACGAGAAGGGTTTGTTTGTCGATGTCAGAGACGTTGCGTCTGCTCACATCCAAGCATTTGAGAAGGATGAAGCCCAGAACAAACGATTGATGTTGGTCTCCGAAGACTTTTCTGCCCAAGAGATTGTTGATATCTTGAATCAAATGTATCCTGGGGCACAATTGCCAACTGGTCATCCTGGAGATAGACCCAACTACAAGTTTGACAACACCGAGACGCAGAAGATTTTGAACTTGCGTTGTCGCTCATTACAATCAAGCATAAAAGACGACTATGACCAATATTTGAGAACCCATGGTATTATTTCATAAGCTTGCTCTTCGTTTCTATGTGTAGCTTGCTGTTTAGGCGATATAGGAATATATCTGGCAATCCACCTAATGCAAAGGAATAAAAATAATCACCGAAAAAAAAAAATAACCAGAAAATAGAAAACCTTGGACAAACAAAGAATCACACAAAAGTTTACCGATCTTGTTCCACTTTTTTTTTTTACTGTCTGTGTCTCTTAGCATTCTTCTTGCCGATCTACGAACCGTACCTACCGACGACACAAGCCATGTCTGATATCGAGGTCACTCTAAAGCCAATTGCTGAAGCGATCAAAAATGGCAAGAAGGTCACGTTCTTCAACGGTGCCGGTATCTCTACGTCTGCGGGGATCCCAGATTTCAGAAGTCCAGACACTGGGCTCTACGCGAACCTCGCAAAGTTGGATCTCCCCTTTGCCGAAGCAGTGTTTGACATTGACTATTTCAAGGAGAACCCCAAGCCGTTCTACACGTTGGCCGAAGAGCTTTATCCTGGAAATTTTGCTCCGACAAAGTTCCACTACTTTATCAAGCTCTTGCAGGACCAGAACTCGCTAAGAAGAGTCTACACCCAGAACATCGATACCTTGGAGAGGCTCGCTGGAGTGGAAGACAAATACATAGTTGAGGCACATGGTTCGTTTGCAAGAAATCATTGTGTGGACTGTCACAAAGAAATGGATACTGAGACGTTGAGGCAACACATGAAAGATTCATCGAAGGATGGTATCCCCACTTGTGAACACTGCCATGGGTATGTGAAGCCAGACATTGTGTTTTTTGGAGAAGGATTGCCGGCCGACTTCTTTGAGAAATGGGATCACGACAGCCACCGCGTTGAAGTAGCAATTGTGGCTGGTACTTCCTTGACCGTGCAACCGTTTGCATTTCTCCCAGCAGAAGTGAGCAAGAAGAGCATAAGATTATTGGTGAATAAAGAGAAGGTAGGCGACTTCCAGCACCATCCAAGGAAGTCAGATGTGTTGGCATTGCACGACTGTGACTTGGTGGCTGAGAAGTTATGTGCTTTGTTAGGGCTAGAAGAAAAGTTGAATGAGCTTTATGAAGCTGAAAGGGTGAAGTATGGCAAACATGAAGATAAAGAAATTGTTCTTCATGATATTGAAGACAGGTTGAAGGAAGACGCCAACTTGAAAGAAGAAGTGACAAATGGAGAGACAAAGGATGGAGCAAAGAAAGAGGAGGTGAAGGAGGAAGCAAAGAAGGATGAAAAGGAAGAGACGGAATTAGAGAAGTTGATTGATAAATTATCTTTATAAACAAAGAGTGGCTGGTTTGATCTCTCTTGGTATACACGTGTTTTTGAATTATTTGTTGACTACTGTATTGTAGAATTTGGTCACGTGATTCTCGGTTGTGCTAGTCCGTCATGAACTTTTGGATCAACAATGATGGTCAACTGTATTGCACTTCCAATATAAACTGTTGAACCTGGTCTGGAATTGAATGTTCTGCAACGATTTAGGAAGGGTGGCATGTTTGCCCGTATATTCTCTTAAAGTTGGCAAGAAAACAGCATGAAAAAGCTGGAATCTACTATTAGATATCCTCTTTGTATGAAGTACCAGGAACAAAGGTCTACGATGCCATCGTGCCAACAGAGCATGAGTGGTGAGGTGTATCTTCATGTTGCTGGTTATTAAGGTTATTCCAGGTGACTTCCTGGACACAGCACATTTCTCACTGTTATTAGCAAAACGTGGATGCCACCAAATTTGTTGCTAAACCTCAACTCAAGGAATACCTAGACTCAAAAACGATACCGATACTTCAGATGGCAAACATTGCGTTAGACAGTCCAACTGACACAATCTCACGGCAACACGCCCAACACCTATGTAGCCGACAGAGCCGCTTTCCAAAGAGTACAATTGTCCAATAGTTGCCAACAACAACTCAGTTAACAACAAACGTGCACCCCTCTAGGCTATTATAGAAAGCAACTGACTGCTGGTGCTCTATCAGATGCCTCAGCTAGCAGCCATCTCTCCTGAGTGTGAGATGCTCACACATGATTTTCATATCACGTGCCTCCATCAACGTGACACAACGAACAACCCTCATGCTACACATGCACATGCACACTGTTCTTCACAAACACAAACTATATTCACACAAAAACACTAGCGCATACACAGCAACATAACTACTGCTATACAAAAACAAACTCAATTTGGCCATCTCGTCTAAGACTTGATGGAGGCGATGGCTTCGATTGGATGGTCGACATTGTGGAGGGCGTTGGCCTCCTCCTCTTCCTGGGTCAGCTTTTCTCTCTGGGCGTCTTCCTCGGCCATCCACTTGTGCAAGTTCCAGAACTGGATCAACATGACGATGGCGCAGGCAAAGCCAGCGAGACCAATGGCAAGGAACACCCAGTGCAAGTGTGGGTCCTTCAAGGCTGGCGTGATGGCAAGACTCAAGGCTGCGGAGAAGGCAGACATGAGCAAGAACAAGGCATAGACAAAACTCTT
>JAJMBE010000159.1:0-22928 GCA_030565125.1 Candida pseudoviswanathii
AAGAAACAGCAACTGTGGTGGGTGGCTGACCACATCTAATTTTTTGCTCGGTATTTGCTCTGAGGGTGCGACATAATTTCTTATCAGTGTGATGTCGGCATTGAGGGGTGGGAAACGAGAGACGTGTGTGGCTATTCCAAATGGCTGTAAAGATCGACAGATGGGGTTGCATGATTAGATTCAATAATTACGATTAGGATTAGCCTAATATTATCATGAAACGGATAATAGGAACATATTAAAATTTTTATATTCTGAATAATAATGTCTTTAATCTATAACTTACATATACACGGGGGCGGAGGAAGGAAGGAGGGATTAATCGACTTTGATGGCGCCATAAATCTTCCTTATGAATATTAATCCAGTCAACAAACCAACAGCCCCACAGGAAACTCCAATGATCACGGAAGCCAATGCCATATAAACAAAGTACAACAACCCACTGACAAAGTCTTGCACATTGAGTACGATGATGTAGTAATAAATCGAGTAGCCATAAATGAAGCACCCAAGACTGGACCCTACTTGGAATGACAACCAGATCCAGTGAGGATCGTTATAAACCACCAAGGATATGTACACGGCAACGATTGTGGACTCAATGATTATAATGACTAACATGATGATGGTGATGAACAAAAATCCATACATGAAATAAAACGTAGTTTTCTCCAACCACACAGAATTAAAAATAAATAACAATTCAACGTAGACAATACCAAATGGGATGATACCATAGATGCATACAGTTCTTAAGTAATTAAACAAAACAGCAAAAAACTTGCTGGATTTTCTTGGTTGACGAGCAGTCTGGTAGTAAAGAGACTTCTCAGTCATGGGGCTTGGTGGAGGAGTCTTGAAATCGACCCTGGTGTAGTTGTTGGCATAGTATCCCCCAATGATACCCAATGGACATTGAATAAGTAAAAAGGCAGACAACAATACAACGATTGTGCCGAATGGTAATGCAGCCGAGGATTCCTTGGCCCAGACGAAAAAGTTTAACACCAAAATCACGGTGAAGATAGCGGCTGGCAAGGCAGCACTAAATAAAAGGGATAATGCGACGGTTGCAAATCTGTCATATGGCTGGTTCAAGTTGTCGCCTCTGAAATATTTGTGCAACAAGACACCGGCATAGGAGGAAATCAACCCAGAAGCAATGATGAATGAAATGGAAATAGAGAAGAAGGCTCCCTGGTGGGAATTGAAAAAGGTGTTTTTCGTACCGATTGAGTTCAAAATCAAGATGACGATAACACCGATAATGGCAATAAACATTTGGATACCGGCAGCTACCAATGTACTCAAGAACAATTCACCGCGAGGGGTATGGTTGACGTCATTGATCAAATTCTTCCATCCAGATGAAATATTGCTATCCATGTCATTGGTGGTTGGCAATGCTGTGGTGTTGGTGTTGTTCTGGATGTCTTTTTTCAAAACCTTTATTAGAACTATCATAACCACCAACGAGGCCAAGAAGATGAGAATGAAGGAGTTGACAAATGAAATCCAATGCACGTGCACATGAGAGCCATTAGACTCGTTCTCGTAGTACAATTCCCACCTTGAATCATAGTCAATGGTGTTGTCTTCTCTCCAGTAGACGGAATATGTATAAGGAATACCGGTTCTTTCGTCCTCCAATTCGCCATTCTCTTTGTACCTTGGATTGAGCGGGTAGTTCTGGTAATTCTTGGAAGAGCCGGGACATTCTTCGTTGATGACACTTTTTGGGTACACTTCAAACCCAACAATTGTATTCTTGCTGGAGTCGCCCTTTTCCTTATGATACCTAATGACCAACATGACGTGGTTGTAAATATAACTTACCCCGTCATCCGGATTGACAAACCCCACTGGGAACCCAGCAGCGTAGTACTTTTTCCTGTGATTGGTCGACTCAAACGTCGTTGCTCCGGGCAACCCATCGATGGACCAGTGGTTAACGTACCCATCTTTGATCAACTGCGAGGCCCGCTTGATCCCATTCTGGGTCGCCAACAAGTCACACAACCTGCTGCATGGTTGGTCCACCCCAAAGTGCAACTGGTACCCGCTCTGCCAGATTCGCTCCCCCTTGAGCAACTCGCCCAAGGAGGTGTGCACGGGCTTGGCGCCGTTCATCGGAGGACACACAAAGGATAAACTGTAGTAGGAGAACGGGAGCTGGGTTGTGTCGGACTCGACCTTGTTGACCAAGAGCTCCACTTTATCGCCGTGTTTGTAGTAGGTAGGACTCAAACCTAGGTCGAATGCATGAGCTGGGGAGGCGATGGCGAGAAGGGACACGAGAAATAATGTTATTAGGTGGATCATGGTGAGCAGTGGGTGGTGGTTGTTTGGTTTGTAGTTTGTTTTTATAAGCGAATGGATGAAAGTTGGATTACTTTCTAGAATAGGAAAAGATATGGTGAATCAGTGAGTGAAGCCTGAATGAATAAAAAGGAAAGAAAGAAGGGAGTAGTAGACAGGGATTGCTTTTTTCGTAGCAGTGGTCGTTGATATTTGTTGTTGTTGTTATTTTCTTGATAATCCCTTATTGTTGAATGGGAAAGAAAGAAAGGAAGAAAATGAAAAATATAAAATAAAAAAAAAAATAGTATGTGAGTTTGTGAGTTTGTGGTGTACGCATTTACAGGCTCATTGTTCTGGCCATTAAGGCAATGCAATGGGTACATGTATGGGTGAGTGAGTGAGTAACTAAAAATACCCTACAGCTGGTGGCCCCCCAGCCAACCAACCAACCATATTTTAACACAACGCACGTCCTCCAATTATTCATTCACACACACACACACAAACCAACTATTCAAATACAGACATTAAGGTGAACCGCCCAGCGGTAGATGTGTGTGTACACATATCCCACTGAAACCCAAGACACCGGCAATCCCATTTTAGCAGCATAAGCCACGTGATCTCACTGAATTTAGATTCAGCTGCAACCACACCACACCACACCACACCACACACCACACAAACATTCTACATGTCTGTGGCTACAGGGTGAGAGAAGTAGAGATCTCGTGGCAACTAAAGAACGACAATAAAAACGCAACACGCAGGCGGAACAACCGTGTTTCCTTCTTGCTGTTACTTTTTGTATTTTTTTCTTGCCCATTTTTTAGTTTGGTTTGTTGCGTCGGGCGGGCTCAACTACCCAACCCAACCACGTCCACAAAATCACGCTCCAGTTGGAATAAATCCATAGCACGTATCGGGGGTGGCATTCATAAAACCACACACATACACGCGCGCGTATCGTGTCACCTAACCATCATTATCACGACCTCCACATAACCAACTACCGCCATTTAACTACTAGGCTTAGACGATAGACCCTCCGCTGAAAAACTCTAATCAGCACACAGCCCATTCACACAAAAAAAGGTCTAATTTGGCAACAACAACAACAATGTCAAAAAAACAACACACCACGTCTATTCATTTTATTTACACACGTATACCGTTAACCCTTCAACGATTCCATTGCTTCTCTGATCAAGTAGTTTCCCTTGGGGTCCAAGTTCAACGCAATTGTAAACTCCTTGATTGCCAGGAACTTGTCGTTCTGCAAATTGTACAACTGGCCCAACAAGAAATGCACGCTTGCTTCATCGGGGGCCAAGTTCTTCAAGATTTCAAAGTTCTTCAAAGCCTGGTTATACTGCTGCGATCCAAAGTACAACTGGCCGAGCTTGAATATCGGCAATGGGTTCAAAGGCTGTAACTTGTTAGCAAGCTCGTACTGCTTGATGGCGAGGTTCTTCTTGTTGAGCTTCTCCAACACCATTCCGCAGCAGCAGATCAAGATGATGTTGATTGGGTTGATCGAGATGGCTTTGCGGAAATGGTAGTCCGCCTTCTCATAGTCGCCGTGGTTGATGTACACCATACCGATACCGTACAATGCATTGTAGTGTCTTGGATCCAACACCAAACTGATGCGGAAGTTCTCTAATGCCATCTCGTAGTTGTCACTGCTGAAATATTCATGGCCCTTCAAAGTGTAAGCGTATGTGAAATTCTTGTCTAACTTGATTGCACGATTGAAGCACTTGATGGCTTCATCGGGCTCGTGTGTTAATGAGAACAAGTTGCCGATGGTACACCAAGTCGTGGCCGCATTAGGGTTCAAGTCGTGCAATTCATTGGCCAAATAAGTGAGCTCGACTTTCTTGTTGAGGTGCCACAATAACGTCAGGAAGTATTCCATATCTTCGAGTCTTGTCCTATCCAATTTCCTCAACTTGTTGAAATAGTACTCGGATTGTTGGTAGTTGACAATTTCATAATGTAACCTACCAAGCTTGCTCAACACCCATGGCGTTTGCTTTTCATGACTGTTAAGTGACGTTTCTAGTATCCTAATGGCTTTGTAACAATCGTATTTGCACATACTTCGGAAACTCTTTCCCAAAATCTGGTACAACAGCAAGAGGTACTTCTCACTCTTTTCAATCTCTTTCGTAATTATAATTGACGAGTTTGATGAGGATGGGTTTGATGCTGACGTTGAGTTTGACGACGACGTAGTTGGCTGATGTATCGACTCCAAGGTGGCAGAGTTGTTTCTCTTCAAGTTTCTCTTCTTAGGCGTCTCCATCGCAGACGACGAGGATGGTTGTTGTGATTGTGATTGACTTTGTGACTGTGTCTGGTGATAACTGTTATTGTGATGGTGATGTTGGTTCTGTTGTGGCTGCGAAATCAACCTTGACGTTATCCTCGAATACGTTCCAGCTCCTGCTGTCGTCACTGTCCCTTTCTTTCTGTCATCAGGGAAACTAGGTTTAGCAAACTCAAAGTCCAAATTGTGACTTGTCGAGCTAGACCCACCCACAGCTCCACTGCTATTTAGATTAGACTTCCGCAACGGAGCATCCGGTATGCTTGGGTTCTTGATCCTTGGAGTTGAAAAGTTAAACTCATCCACATGAATCGATGGCGTCACCTTTGACGTTAGGTTCTTGTCATTGAACGGATTAGTCAAGTCAGGAATTATCGATGCATCATTTGTTCCTGCTGCTACTCCTCCTCCCGCTCCTCCACCAACAGCATTCCCACCACTCACGCCGACATTCTCGTTATTATGCGTTGTTGCCTGGTTCTGGAACTTGAAGATCGACTTGACCCGGATATTCACCCCTAGCTTGCACAACTCCTGGAGCGCCTCGAAATCAAACTGGTTGAGCTTCAACGCCTGGGTATAGTACACGCAACTGTTCTTGACGTCGTGTATCTCACGATACAAGTCCCCCAACAAGTGATAAATCATCGACATATCCGGCGTGATGCTCCTATTGAACTCGTAATTGAACCTCAGGTACCGGCTAGTACTATTGCTATGGCTGCTGTGTCTTGCTGGTCCTGTTGTATTCTCGTGGATCTTCTTGGTCTTGATGAGATGAAACACGCCTTCTTTGAACTTGCCCAACTTCAAACAGCACTTTGCGTATAGGAACGAACACCCCAAGTGGTGGTCGAACTTCCGCAAGTTGTTCAAGCGAAAGTAGCACGTCTTGTGCTTATCCTGCTTGAACAACACAAGACAATATAAATACAACGAGTCCAATAACTCCTCGCTCTCTCCCTGTTGCTCGCCCGTCACTCCTTGCTCAAGCTCCGCTTCAACAACAGCAAGTAACCTCTCGCTGGCAAACTCGGCGTTCTTGTAGTTGAGCGTGTCTAGCGCATGAATGATGACTGATCGCAAGTACTGCTGAACGTACTTGGGATTAGCCTCCGGGTCAGACGTCGCGGGATCATAGTGTCCTCCATTGTTATTGTTATTGTTGTTGCCACTTATTCCGGTCGTGGTAGTGTTCGATTGCATGTGATGTAGATGGTTTGGGTGTTTTTGCCGCTGTTAATAAATAAGTTATTCCTGAATTACTCCTCTGGTTCGCTTGTTTGCGTGTCTCTGTGTGTGTGTGTTTTTTTTTCGTGTGTGCAAGAGAGTCTCGTTGTGTGTGTCGATGGTGGTTTTTCTGCTTTTGTTTACTTTACTGGGACTTGATTTGGATGGCTGTTTTTGGGTGTCTTTAGTGTCATATTTTTTGTTATGAATCAGGGACACAAGTTTGTAGGCACTAACAGTGCTGGTTCGCCTACATTATCCAACCAAACACTTTCGTCTTCATGTATAGATATAGATAATCCCAGTCCTTACATACATTATAAAAACTAAACACAAATAAAACTAACAAAAACAAAAAAAAACACTCAAAAAACGAAAAACTAGCTGTTAATAAACTACTACATAATACAAACATAAACCTTTTCTTTCTTTCTCCCCTTTTTTTTTCTTCTATTTCTTGGATTTTATAACAAAGGTATGATTCCCAGAAGAATCACTTGAGAAAGCCATCAATTTATCCAGCTTTCTTGATCCACTCAATAGCCTGCCTGTAGAATTCTTAAACATCGTTTTGGATTCCTCTTTGGGACTAGATACATTCAAGGAACTGTTGTTGGAGGACCCAGAAGCTGTGGAATATGGAGTAGAAGACAAGCCACCGCTGTTGATATCACCAGCACTACCAATGTTCACATTGCCATTGCTATTGTTGGCACTACCTGTTCCATTAAAGTACTGTTGGGAGCTCTTTCTAGAGTCGCTACCACTACCATTAGCGTGTGAGCTTTGACGAGAAGGTGGCTTGAAGCCGCTGTAAGTAGCATCAGCAAAATAACTCGTACTGGTAGTGTTTGGAGTTCCATTTGGTGAAGATCCATTCCCAGACTTTGGAGACAACAACCCAGAAGCCAACAAATAAGGCGAGACAAATCCTCCAGATTGACTAGAACTGCGAGGTATTTGTGGAGTGGTTGGCATGGTTGTAGTATTGCTGCCCTTCAAATCAGTATCGATACTCAACTTGGGCAATGGTGAGGTGTCCGTCAAGGTGCTTTCATTGGCGGCGTTGGATGAATCGTAGTTTGACGATTGAAACGAGGTGTCATTATGGAAGTCGTCTCGAAGGTACCCATTAGCTCTCAACTCGTCGTCTCTCAACTTGGTTTCTTCACGTGCTTTGGCTAACAACTCTTGGGCTTTACTCAAACTAACGGTAGGAGTTGAACAACTACTGACCACAGGAACAGAGTCGTCAATATCAATAGTAGCTTGCATCAAAGCCTTGACCCAGCCTCTCATTTCCTCTGCACTTTCAACAGCAAAGTAGTGGGTTTTTGGTTGGGTGAAAGTCAAACCTTTTTTGAACCCTGGTGCTGGTGGCACTAATTTGAAACAATAGTTACCAGCAAAGGTGGTTGAAGCATACATGGCAGCATACTTGTCTGACTTTTCGGTTTCATCCGCCTCACTGTTGATTGGAATCACCTTGTGGGCAGTGATATCAATCAAACCCTTTTCCTTTTTATCCTTTAAGGAATGGTAGTACGACAAACGAGTGCCGTGTAACGTAAAGTACCTTGTTCTCCAAGCAAGAGTGTTGCTTGAACGCTTGGACATGTACCCACTGTAATTTGCCGATTTGATAGCTTCATCAGGAGTAATCTCACGAATACCTTCTTGGAATGCCGATGTCTTCAGCTTCTTAGAACCAGTCAAAGAACGGAAATTCTGAGTAGACGTGGCACGAAGACTTTTGAGTCTCGAGGCGTTAGGACGTGACTGACTGAGAGCAGTCGAATCACTCGTTGATCTTCTCTCATCTCGAAGAATATCCATTGACTTGGTTCTTCCGGATACAGAGTTCAGCTTCTTTGGCGACAAGTTAGCATCATCGATATCAACTGGTGAGTTGGACAAATCAAAGATCTGCGATTTTCTCTTTTCCGTTGGAGAAGCTTGACTTCCAAGGGTATCTCTCTTGATTTGAGCAGGCGATATTAGCTTGTCATCACCTTTAGGGAACTTGCCACCAGAAAGTTGCAATTGTGGGGTTGGCTTTGAAGAATCGTCATTACCCGAGGAAAGGAATGACAACATCGAGGAGTGCCTTCTGTGATGGTTGGTACCCGACTGGTTTCTTCTGTGACGGTTAGAAGCTTGTGACCCATTTCTGTTGTGGTTTGAAAACTGCTCATAAATAGACGACGTAGGTCTTGAAGCGCCACCCCCGCCCAAAGCATGGCTGGATGCGTTAGTACGAGTCATATACAAACCGTAATGAGAAGGCGGTTGTCCATACTCACTTCCGTCCCCAAATCTGTAATTGGCATTCATTGGACTGTCTGGGTTTGGTGGCTGTGGAGCCTTTCTTGGGGACATGAAGGTTCCATCCTGAGCCACATAAGGTGAAATGTTTTCCAATGATTGTGATCTCTTACGCTGGTGATACTTGAAGGTGGAGGTATCGTTCAAGACAGCTGATGGCATCAAACTGGTTTGTTCGTCCTTCAGTTCCTTCTTTTCTTCGCCAAACAATGGCACGTTGTCAGGTAATGTTGTGGATGCTGTCGGTGGGGTATTCACGCCAGACGAATTGCTATCATTCTTGTTGGTCGAGCCAGTGGATTGGGAATTGGTTCTTGACTGCTTCATCTTCGCACTTCTGTTGCTCATATCCTTCAATTTTTCAATCTCCTTGTGTATTTCAAATCTGGTGCCAAATGAATCGATATCCAATTCTTTTAAGTGACCAAGGTCCAATTCAAATAAGATAGCTCCAGTGATCTTGTGCTGGGCAAACTTACCCGCAACATCCATGTCAAATCCTAAAACCAAGGCAAAGTATGACGAAACCTGTTTGGGTGTCCAGGTGTGGGCTTGCAAAGGATTCAAGTCTTCAGTTAATGATTGCACCGATGTGGATCTTGTGTGGTTGTTGTTGGTTGTGGTGGCAGCGGTGGCGGTGGCGGTGGCGGTGGCAGTGGAGGCTGTAGATGATTGTTTGGGTGCTGCGCCTTTGGTGTCGTCAAGTTCCTTCATCACTTTGTCCAACTCATTATTCAAGTTCTTCGTAGTTACCGGTGGGGCATCTTTATTTATAGAAAACCGTGACACTGACTCGTCCAATTCACTTGTGTCGGATGAGCCTGGATTAAGACTGGAAGGCACGGCAGGTACTGTCAGATTTTTGGCTCCAGCCGCGTCGCCTGGTGCATTAGTTGATGATGTTGATGTGGTAGGTGCCATCATTCGCCTTGACCGTGAACGCAAAATAGGCTTGGAGTCTTGGTTAGAAATTAGTTGGGTGAAAGTTTTGGGGTATAAACCTGCTTCACCAGTCAACAAGTTCTTGCCCATATACCAGCCATCGTTGTACTCTCTGTCGTCTGCCAATACCTGAATCTTGTCACCTATCTTAAGACTTAGCTCGTCTCCTAGTCTGGCGTTGAACTGTTTTATACAAATATAGGTATCACCGTCCATGTTGTGTGTGTTGACGTTGTTTCAGGGTGGGAATTTTCGTGGTGATGTTGTTATTAGTTATTAAAATGTGGGCGTTAGGAACGAGGCGTAACGCAATAGTAATAAGTTGGATGTGGATGTGATAAAAAAATCCAAGACAATAGAACCAAAGGGTTGTGTGTGTCTGTGTGTGGTAGGGGTATCCTTAGGGAGGTATTGATCGTTGTAGTTCTTGTTATGTCCTGGTTGTTGTCAAAACAAATAGGGAAAGTTGTAGGAAATAAGGAATCTGGTTGTCCAAACAAATAAACAAATACAACTTAGAAAAATGAAACTCGAAGGCGGGGGGTAATACGTTTGAGGGTTGGTTGATAAGTAATGGAATCAACTGTATATCTTCTCCTCCTTCCTGAACTCTGTTTGGTAGTTGTTGCTGTTCTTGTGACTGTAATGAAATTTTGCTTTCGCTGTAGTTCTGGTCGTTGTTCCTTGTTTGTTGTTGTTGTGGGTACACTTTTTTTTTCCTTCTGTTCTCCGTTTTCTTCTGTTTTAGTTGTGTGCCTCGCGCAAAAAAGATCTTTGGGAAGAAGAAGGCACTGGGTTTTGGCAAAGGAAGCGATGGGTGTTATAATAAATGAGTGAACCAGGTTATCCGAGGCTAAACCGTTTGTTAGGAACCTGCAAAAATAATGCCAAGTAGAATAATAAAAAGAAAGAGTAAGCAATAAATAAAGAAAAAGAAGAAAGAAAGAAAGAAAACTGGTTGTGTTTTTCAATGATTAAGCACTTAGAAAAATTTTGCGATTATTAGAAGCAGAAAGTTGAAGTGACAAAAATGTATGTGCAGTCGTGTGCCCCGTGTTAATTTTATGTGTGTAGTGCATCTGTTTTAGACTTTCTGCGCACACACACACGCACACACACACTTAAAAAAAAATTGCTTCTTGAGTGCACCCACATAATAAATTGTGTGACAAAATTATTTTTTTCTGTTGCTCGCTTGCAACTGGGGGCCAGTGCGGTTGTTGTTCTTCCACCGTCCCATCTTCTGTAGGGCACACCGTGTGAGTCTAGAACAATGGCGCCCAAACTTTACCGCCAAAAAAAGAAAGAAACGGCTCCTAATAAAAAAAAAGAGACTCTTCCACACTACTCGTCTTCTCACTTGAGTAGCTTAATTTAACACTGGTCCATTGTTAACCCTGTGGTACATTTCTTCTTATGGTAATCTTTTCTTTTTTGCATTCTTTCTGCAAGTAATCTGTACCTTCCATTGGTTAATCTCATGAAACTAATTTAACTGTTCGTCCTTCAGTCGTAACTCGTGTTTAAATAATTATGACGATCTCTATCACTGCCAAATACTTTAGGGCCACATCACTGTTCCCCTCCACTGCTGCCCCTACATTCCCATCTAAAACGAAGAAGTGTTTTGGTTTTTTTTTTTTTGCAAAACCCAAATTGGCGTACCTGCAGAAAAGAGAGGGTTCACCTATAGTCCAGGGTTATAGGTCTGGATAAGAATCAACCAATTTTTCTTTTCTTTGCGGGCGCCATCCGTCACAGCGACAAAGTCTAGCATGGAATCCGGTGCCGCTTTGGCTGTTAGGGCGAACTGGTGCAAAAGCTTCGACACAGACAAGTTACCTGGCCGTCCTGCAAAACTGACGAGGGAGACACAAGAGTCTTTTGCTATCGTCATCAGCTCTTGCTTTACTACCACCACCACAATTATTGTCATACCTCGTGGAATTTTATGAAACGCGTGTTTGTCCCCTTCCAGCAAGTAATACTTTATTGCTGCACGCGTAGTAGGCGACCCTGTCGTCAACGTTACGCTACCCTGAATGGGCGTGCGTCGTCTACAGCAGACAAGCATTATCGTACTGTTTAGGGATAATTACTAGCTTACATTGCATAACCCCAATGCCGATCAACTCACCCCCCTCCTCTGGAGATGTCTTGAGCCAGCGATAACAAGTGTTTCGGAATTTTGAAATATTGCAACATGGATAAGCTCATGCAAACCAAAGCCTACGATACTGAGCCCATTCGTCAAGGGGAAGCAAGCAAACTGGTACATTATCAAACCAATGCATCGATAAACTTCTTACATGAGGCGCCACCCATCATGGGGGATATTTTTGACAACCACATTGTTGTGGGAAGTGTTCGTCACACTGTAGAATTCCATTGCCAGCGACACCAAAGATTGACGAAGACTTTCTCTTGTCATACGCACATACATATCTGTCTGCCCACTTCAAGCGATGGTGATGAGGATTGGTTGTGTGTCTAGGCAGATCGTTGACAACCAGCTGGTTGCCAAATCCTAAACACCGGGCCCCCGCGACAGGCGCACCCACAGAGAAGAAAAGGGAATGCTGTATGAGCACTGTTTTGGCAAACACGATCCTCAGTTTTTTTTTCTTCTGTTCTCTCAGTAACTTTTTCGCCTCTCACACTTTGACCACTATATTTGCCTTTGGATAAAACTTCACCACAGTTGTACTTCTTCCCATCACATACCCACACCCCCGTCCACGAATATCCCTTAGCACAATACCCCTTTCTTAAGATGGTCAAAAAAGAGGAGAATGACAAGAACGTAGGGGAGCCCACCAATCGCAGTTCCGACGACAATATGAGTATCCAAGATGCGGACGATCAAGATTCGAGTGATAACGAGGAAGACTCGTTGATAAGATTATCTATGCAAGCACAGCAGAGAAGAGCATCCCAAAATCAGTACAATAGCGACAGCGATAGAGGAAGTTTTGAATTTGAAGAAGTGTCCAACGTTCCAGGAATAGAAGATAGCATAGAGGAAGAAATCATAGAGGAGGACGAAGACGGCGACGAAGAAGAAGATTACGACCACAATCACGATTCGCACGCACATAGTGGCGAATTCGACGAAGACGAAGAGAATGAACTAGGAATGATGGAGACATCCGACTTTTTACGTCGCTTGATCCAAGGAAGAAGGATGAGAACCACGGAAATCCCATCATCCGATGGCAATAATGATCTCGACGACTCTAGAAATTCTCATGATCACAGTGATAGTCACGATTATGATGACGACGAAATGCATGACATAGATGATGATGACGAAGGCGAAGAAAGAGAAAGTGGGCATCATCGAGAAGGTGATGACGACGACGATGAGGATGACGAAGAGGATGATGAAGAAGATGAGGAAGACGACGACGACGACGACGAGGATCCTCGTGCCGAGTTCTTGAGGGCAATAGGCGCGCTCACTGGAGGTAATAGAAACGGCAATGATTCAGAGAACCCAGCAAGTAATGGATTTGTTGATGTCATGCAAAGATTAATGGGAGGCGGCATTATATTCGACGGCGGATCGGCTCGTGATAGTGGCGAGTTGGATGCCTTGGTGAATAATTTGAGCCAAAGGGACGACACCTATATAGTCCTTGAGTCTTTGAACGAGTTGTCGGAAAGGTTGTTGATGATGAACGGCTTGACTGCGGAGAGATTGATACCGGCAAACAAGTTAGCCAAGAACCTTGTTGATATAATGGAGGATCCAAAGTTGGAGGAAGAGTTGGAATTGCATTTGGTCGCGTGCCGATGTTTGTATAACTTTTTGGAAGTCAACCAAGATTTCATACATGATGCATTGAACAACAACGCCATCCCAGCATTGTGCAATAAGTTGTTGGAAATCAAGTACATCGACTTGACGGAACAGGCATTGCAAACTTTGGAGATGATTTCAAGGGACCCTATCTCCCATAATAGCATTGTATCGCATAACGGACTAACTGCGTGTTTGCAGTACTTGGATTTCTTAACTATTCATGCGCAAAGGAAATGTTTGACAATTGTGTCAAACTCATGCACCAATATTTCCCTCGCCAACTTCCCGAAAATCAAAGAAGCATTCAACAGCATTGCCGAGGTTGTCAGAAACCACAATGATAAAGTCGTTGTGGAAAATGCCTGGTTGACGATCTCGAGGATCATCATGTGTTTCAAGAATAAGCCCGATCTTTTGAACGAGTTGTTTGCAGATAAGGAATTACTTTTGAAAGAGTTGACAAAGGTCATCTGGCTCAGCTGCAACAAGTCGCTGAACACCGGTTCTGAATCCAGCCAAGTCACTTTGAATTATGGGTCTAACTTGAGTTTGATTAAATCCTTGATTGTCTTGTCGAGTGTGAGCGTCGATGTCTCCAGAATTTTGATTTGTGAATGTGAGATTGGGTCGGTGATTGTCAAGTCCTTGAACAAGTATGCGAAGCAGAACCCAGAAGTTGACCCCACGGGTACTGAAAACATCTCCATCGAGGCGTTGATGTCTGCTCCAAAAGACTTGAACTCGCAATTTTTGAGTTTGATAGGATACTTGTTGCCAATTACATATTCCCCATCAGATGCATTATACCTAAAACCAAACTTTGAGGAGGACGAGGAGCGCAAAGCCATAAATCATTCCAGGATTGAGTTATGTCAAGAGGTAATACCAAAGGAGTATTGGAAATTTGTTAATGACATCTGGTCGTTGTTGATTCTTAGTTTCCAAGCGACCATGGATTTTGAGATTAGAAGAAAAAGTTTCATCAACTTGTACCGTATAATCAACTCCAGTTCTAGTGACTTTTCCGTCATCAAGGACGTCGATGCCATTGCAGGACTATTGGCTAATGTTGTCAACCAATACCAATCCATTGTCAGTAAGGATTTTGCAGAATCACCAAAGGATGATGAAGACATGATTCAAAGTGACGACGATGATGATGAGGAGGATGAGCATAGTGTCGAGGATGAAGATGGCGATGACCACGAGCGTGACGAAGAAGACGAGGAGGTCGAAGATGATGACGATGATGACGATGATATTTCAACAATAAGTGGTAGAAACACATCTCGTGATAGGTATAACAGCAACATCAGAAGAACTGGTCCAGAAGATACCAACAAACTCAATGCATTGATGTTGTTATTTAGTTCTTTGAAGATAATCAAGGTTTTGCTTGAGAAAGCTCCACTTGTGTTCATCATTGCCTTTGAAAAAGAGGGTCTTATCAATGACGTGCTACTGATTTCCAAGCAGTTGAAGAACAAAGTGGACGTCGACCAAGTGGACCCCAGATCATCCATCAACTCGATGATGGCAGCCTATTCCAACAAATACATCGACAGCGAGTTCAGCAAAGAGTACGAATTCAGGTTGACGAGTAGTGCTATCTATGCCGACATCCTTTCTGTCACCACCAGCATTGATACATTGTATCACGACACCAAGATCGAAGGCTCGCAGATTGTCTCTGATAACATGGGGATTTTGCAGGACATCAAAACCACATTGGCTGATTCCAAGAGGACAAGAGCGTTTGATTATAACCAATGGTCCTCCTTGTGGGATAGCTTTAAGCTGGTGTTATCTGGTCCTGCATCAATATCCAGTTTTGAATTGATCTCATCCGGCATCATAGATTCTTTGACAAATCTTTTCGGTTCTGAAAATGGGGCTGTTACCCATGACTGCTACAAGGCATTCAGCCATGCATTTTTCACTGACGATTCAGGAAAATTATTTGTACATAAACTACAGGAATCGTTGACCAGATCCGAATCGTTTGACATTGTTTCCGCTAACTCCAACAGCAATCAATCGACCTTTGTCCGTGAACAAAACCAAGCTTCCATAATGGCAAACCAGATCAAGTTGAAGTTAACTGCCGAAGATGATTCTAGCGAGCAACAGCCACAAACTAGGATTCCTGGCAACATGCAGAACATGGTTTTATCTGTGCATGCAATTGCGACCTTCAAATCGGTGTTTGCATTTTTGAAGCAAAGGATCAAGTTTATTGAAGAAATTGGCTCCCTTGGCGCCACCGCCAACAATAACGATAACAATGATAACAATGATGAAGGCGAAAGGAAATCCGAGTTAAACATTGAGTTTTTGATTAATGGTGAGGTTGTACCAAACGAGACCACCATTTATGGTGCAATTTACCGCTCGTTGCAAGACAAACCAGATGAAATTGTTGATCCAAGCAGAATCTGGTCATCTATTCACAGCATTTCTTACAGGAAAGTGAGTTCAGAAGTGAGCAAGGAGAATCAATTCACTAGTTTCAACTACCAGAATAACGAACGTGAGTTGAACGTGTATGATGGTACGACTATCAGTATCTTGAAGTTGTTGAAGAACTTGTACCGCATGAACATGAACACTGGTGTTATCCCAAGCAAGGATTTCACCAATTGGAAATTAACTGTCAAGTTGAATAGGCAGTTGGAAGAACCTTTGGTTGTTGCCAGTGGTACTTTGCCAGGATGGAGTATTCATTTGACCAAGCAGTTCCCATTTATATTCCCATTGGAAACGAGAATATTCTTTTTGCAATCAACGTCGTTTGGATACTCTAGGTTGATTCACCAATGGCAGTTGCGCACCAACCAAGGTAACGAAGAGAATGGCAATGCGAATAACAACCAACATAGCAACCAAAGATTACAGTTGGGCAGACCTACGAGACACAAGGTGCGAATCTCAAGAAAAATGATGCTCCAAAGCGCCGTGAAGGTCTTGGGAATGTACGGATCTACACCAAGTATATTGGAAATTGAGTATTTCGACGAAGTTGGTACGGGTTTGGGTCCAACGTTAGAGTTTTACTCCACCGTTTCCAAAGAGTTTTCCAAGAAGAAGTTGAAGTTGTGGAGAGATGAAGAGCCAGGTGCAGCTGATGACAATGCTTACATTGTCAACAAGCAAGGTTTGTTTCCAATGCCAATGGACAAAGCGCAAGTTGCAAGTGAGAATGGTAGAAAAGTCTTGTACTTTTTTGCATCTTTGGGTAAGTTTATTGCCCGTGCATTGTTGGATTCCAGAATTATTGATTTCAACTTCAACACTGTGTTCTTGCTGTTGATTCAGTTGTTGAATAAGCACAATGCCGGAGGCAATTCCAAGACGCATCACCAGAAATTGTTGAAGAAGATGGCTAACTTGAATAAATTGCGCTTGGTTGATCCCGGATTGGCCGACTCTTTGGAGCACTTGAACAAGTATGTCAAACAGTTCAAGACGACTGACGACATACATCAAGTCAGTGTCGATAGCGCAACCGTGCTGGATTTAGCATTATTCTTTGAGTTGCCAGGTAACCCAGACTATGAATTGATACCAAACGGTTCTGACACTCCGGTGACGGCTGATAACTTGGAAGTGTACATCAACAAAGTCGTGGAAGCTACTTTGTACACTGGTATCATCAACCAAACCAAAGCTTTCATGGAAGGTTTCTCAAAAGTTTTCCCAATCGATGCCTTGATTATTTTCTCGCCCCCTGAATTGGTTGAATTGTTTGGTAATGCCGAAGAAGACTGGTCGTATGACAGTTTGAATTCAGGAATCATTGCCAACCACGGATACACCAAAGACTCGCCAGCTATCAAGTCATTGATCACTATACTAGTCAACTTTGACAAGGATGAGAAACGAGAATTTTTGCAGTTCTTGACTGGTGCTCCGAAATTACCCATCGGCGGGTTCAAGGCATTGAGACCAGAATTGACTGTTGTTAGAAAACATGCAGAAGACGGGTTGAAAGATGACGATTACTTGCCTAGTGTCATGACGTGTGCCAATTACTTGAAGCTTCCAAACTATTCCAGTGAAAAAGTGATGAAGGAGAAATTGTTAAAAGCGATTAGAGACGGGGCTGGTGCGTTCTTGTTGTCGTAAAGTTGGATACTATTAATTAACCACATAAAAAAAAAAGTTCTATGTATTGTCTGTTTGTTCGATTTTGTAAAGCAAATAGAAATTATCATCAGTTATGTAATAAAGAGTGGTTGTAAAACATACGATGGTTGTAAAAACACGTCGGATACATCTCTAGTCGTGTGCACTGTTCAAAAACCGCGAGTTTTAGGAGTCTGTGGGATAAATCAGAAAACCGGACGGAGCGACTTTACACCAATTCCTCCCTTTGACGAAACCCACACCCAACCATGTCCATCAAACTCAACGAACTAGTCGACTCCTTGATCGAGACGGCACCACCTGTCGAATTGAAACACGTCTCACTGTCCTTATCGGCATTAACCCCATCTTCAATTGACGACAACATTGAGAAGTACGCCCAGGAGCACGCCGTGATTGTCGGCGACACCATTGTGTCGAAATATAACAAGGACCCGCAGTCGTCCAAGTACATCGACTACGTCAACAAGAAGTTGTTCAACGTCGACTGGGCTGCGGGCAGAGTGATTGACGTCGAGCCATACGTTGCGGGCGTGTCGTATCCTGCGGTGTACGAGGACTTGGTCCTGAAGTTGACGGCGTACGGCGAGGACTACTACCCTTCGACATATGCGTTCACTGTCATCCCGGGCGACAACGAAGACGGGTTGAGAGTGATTATCATCG
This sequence comes from Candida pseudoviswanathii, assembly GCA_030565125.1. NCBI lineage: Eukaryota > Fungi > Ascomycota > Pichiomycetes > Serinales > Debaryomycetaceae > Candida > Candida pseudoviswanathii. The sequence goes on from JAJMBE010000159.1 coordinate 17,754, forward strand.
GACAGCGTGCAAACCATGATAATTTCTATACGGGGCAGTGGAAGTCAAACTACGTGATTTCTGACCTGTCGGCTAGCGGTGAGATCAACCTCGACATTCATTATTTCGAAGACGGGAACGTGAGATTGAAGTTCACGGAGGAGATCTCGGGTGCTGGTGTTGATGCGTCGAGTGCGCTGAAGATTGTCAATTTCATAAATGATCAAGAGAACCTGGTGATTATAAAGATCGTGGACCAGTTCAACGCCTTGAACCAGCAGTCGTTCAAGAACTTGCGCAGATTGTTGCCCGTCACGAGATCCAAGATAAATTGGGGGTCAGCTATCGGCAACTATAGATTAGGCAGCGACGTAGTCAACAAGAAATAACCATTGTATATTCTCCCCAAAAAAACACATAAATACATACACCCTCTTAGTACAACTTGTACAACATCCAGATGACGAAGAATGCAAGGAGTATCAACCCCACGATCCTCGTCAAGCTCGCGTTTCTATTCATCACGGTCCTCAAGTCCCCCGAGGTCTTCTTCACCAGGATCATCATAGAGTTGAAGTTGTCGCCTAACGAGTCTAGTAGCGAGTTCTCCTGCTGCACCTGTCCATGGATGTCCTGGTCGATGGTGGTTCTAAATCGGTTCAACGTGGAGGACAACTCGTCAAATTTCTTATTGTTCTGCTCCTCTCTCTGTGAATATAACGTGTCGGACATATCTGGGCTTGATATCTATCTCTGTTGTTGTCGGGACCTGACTGTTGGGATTTTTTCTTTGGGTGACAGCAACGTGATTTTTTTTTTTTTTAGTACGCCCTTGGAAAAGCAACGACGCGCAGCCGGTTGACTGATTACGTGCCGACGGAGATTCTGAACTCAAAACGTTATGTATTTGGTAGTATAAAAGTATAAAATCATACTCGGACGAGCACTCTTCTTCACGGTCTAGTATTGGCCAGCTGGGGGTCTATTATAGCCGGCATTACCAAACCCAGCGCTTGTTTCTTGAGGTTGTAATTCTTGTAATTGAGGTGGAACGTATTGGTTGAATGACGTAGCAGGAGGTGGAGGCATGCTATTGTTACTGCTAGCATATCCCAGATATTGCGCTTGTGCTTGTGCTTGTTGTTGCTGTGATTGAGTATATTGTGGTGGTAATTGTTGTTGGTGCTGCTGTTGTGTACGTTGTTGCGGTATTTGTCCGTGTTGTGTATGTTGTTGCTGTTGTTGTGGAGCCATAGGGTATGGGGCTGTTTGTTGGTACATTAGCCCTCCAGTGTTGTGCTGCTGAGCTCTGCTTGCAATCAGTTTATCCAACAACTCATTGTAGGTCTTGACCTCATTGTTCAACAGTTGGTTCAACCCTAACAATTCTTCTTTTCTCACACTGTACTTGTCAATAGCCGTACCCAACTGAATGCGCAATGGGATGATCTCATTGTACAACTGAGTCACTTCATCCTCGTTGATGGTATCTATTTGCTGTGATGACAATATAGCCAATAACTTTTCAATCTTCTTCTTCTCTCCGTTAATTAATTTATTCTCCAACTCTATTTCCTTGGCAACTTCTTGTGGAGACTTGTTGACTATTGGCGTGACGTAATTCAACGGGAAAATACCAATCTTGCCGTTGGCTAACGAACCTCTCCACCAATCTCGGTAAACGGATTCAATCACAGTGATCACGTCTCCCTTTCTGAACGACAACTCGTCGGGTTCATACGAAATCAAATCGTACAATGCTCTCACTTTCGAAACAGTAGCCACAGTTTCAACTGGTGGTGATTCTGGCTCAGGGTTGGGTTCAGGCAACGGTTTATTATTAAGATACTCTTTCTTACCTGCTTTCAGTTGTTGCTCGTACTCCTGCAACGACAATTTCAATGCACGTTGCAACTCCTCTTCTTCTCTATCCTTGTCCTGCTGCGTTCTTTCCTTTTTCGCTGGTTTGGACGGACCTTCGAGTTTCTTGTTGAAATATTGTGGGTAGTCATGCTTAGCCTTGTTGTATGCATCGGTCATTGGTTTCAACGACGGATCGATCTTGAACGTGTTGTAAAGCTGGGTGATCACCTCACATATCTTGCTCTTGACCGTCTGGTGCAACTTCTTATCCGACAACCTCTTAATCAAGCAGTCCTGCAAGAACGACTTGGTGGCGATTTCTTGTTTTATCCTGGACCCACAGTTCTCCGCAATTGCAGTGAGCAACGACAAGGAACGTAACACGACGTTGGCGTCCTTGGACGTCAATTTGGTCTTCAACGTGGTTATGGCTTCCTTGGTGGCCGTCTCGGGGTCAGCCGAAATCTTGTCGCAGACATCGACAATGTACTCCCAGTTATCTGACGTTAATGTGGGATCGGTCGCTTTATTAATCAATGAATCTAATGTTGGCATTGTGGTGGTGGGTGGTAGTGGTGTAATTGATACAGTCGTCAATCGATCGGAGGCAAAGTCAAACAGATAAAATGTTTGAATGATCAAGCATGCAGGAGAAGGGAGAAAAAATACATGGCGGATCCACGTGACTTGGGAAGTCCGTTGGTAGCGAAATGAAAAAACCGAAAATCCACAAAACGTTTGCAAGCGGCAAGGGCAAGGTGCTCCCCCAAAATTATAACCCAAGATGAATAAATGGTATTTCCTGGGACATTTTACCGTTGAGTGAATTAGTAGGACTATTGGTAACGCATGGGAGCACACCGGGGATAGTATGCCGTCCTGGAGTGGTCTTGACGGATGAAGGATGATACGGTTGATGAGTGATGGTTCTGCCCGTTGGTACTCCTTTGTACAATATCTTACGATTAAATATTACGTAAAACCCCTAAGATTACTCTGTTTCAAATTCCGCAACTCTAATCAGTTCGCCGAGTTACGGTAGGAGTAGCGACGCCTCTATTTTTGTAATCAGGAGCAAAAAACAATGGGAATTCTCCTTCTGGAAGCTGCATCATTGATAAGTTGGCGAATAGTAACTCATCCCCCCTTGCAAAGATCGTTTCGGAAGAACAATAGTGGGAGGGGTGTAAGTTTTATTTTAATTTTACGGCAATTTTCGATTCAATTCTCAACAAAAATACCACGGAATTACTTTCAACTAAAAAAAGGAATAGAGACGTGACATCTAAACGCCTGAACAAGGTTGATCCGGGTTCTCATATCATTGGCAAGATTCCCCCCCGGTTCAAACATGGAATGAGAACAATAGCGTCTCATCTTTAGTTGGACATTATCGGTTATGTCGCTCCATGTAAATCCCACATTTTACCCCACAGGCAACCAATAAAAGAGTCACTACGCGGGACAAAAGGCGACTACAAACCGCAAAACATTTAGCCCAACAGACTTGGTGTGCTGAAACTACTTGCTGTGATTGGGCAGAATTCAGCGATTAGTTTGGGGGATCACGGTAAGGTGCGTCAGATATTACTTTTTTTTTGCAGCTACAGGAGAGAAATTAAGGTATTCCGCCCCCACTCGGATTAACCATGAAGGAAAAAAATTTTCTTTCTCATTGTTTGCGCTGGTTTTAATTTTTCCACCCCCCAACGAAAGCCAGGTCTCATAATCCAGGTGCTTGTGTTGGTGGGAACATACCCGTACAGGCGTGGGTGATTGTGTCTCGTTGGCATTATGAACACTTTTGCTCTACACTGCTGATTTGTAAGCTTAGCAATTCACGATGCACAAAGCAAACAAAAAAATAAACAATTGTTGGGGGATGAAATGATGGTGGAGATTTGTGGGACTTTCCCAGAGGGCTCTTGCACCTCCATTTTTTTGACACAATCTAATGAGAGCCAAGACGTGTCAACGGAGGAGGGGGAGGTACACCCTTGGCTAAGAAAAAAAAACAGCTGTCGTATCGATCGATCTCAGGTGTAGCTCCAAGACTTTTATGTCAACTGTATACACCTTGGACTGCTTGGAAGTGAACCAGGTCTACTTTCCCCGCCCCATAGGTTGTGAACCATACGGGAATGACTGGAGTTGGAGTACTAACCTCCGCGCATGGTACTTTACAATGAAAATTCAACGCTGTCCCCCACGAAGAGACACAAAACCGGCAAGACACCAGGAAAAACAAGGAGGGAACATCTTCGCAACAATTGAAGACTTCTTGTAAGTGTGTGGGCATGTTGTTTTTGGGGATAACGTCATTGTTGTGATGATTGTCGACTATAAATTAGAAGCAAATCCTCTCCTAATTCAGAGTTTTTTGAGTTCTTCTAACAATACAATACCATTCACCCTATAGCTATGTCCTCGGAAAAACCATTCACATCACACGTTGAAGGATACGACAACGGAAAACCATCCACCCAATTTGAAGAATACGTTAAGCCAAAGACCTCAGAAGCCGATGTCGGTGTTGACCTTGGTATCGAAGAGCTCAACGAGCTTGAATACTACGACCTCCCACCATCGCTTCAGCACATGACCCAGGAAGAATTGAGAATATTAGACAAAAAGACCACCAGAAGAATCGATTTCAGAATCTTGCCTATCTTGATTGTGCTTTATATCTTGAACTACATTGACAGAACCGGTATTGCTACTGCTAGATTGGGAACTTTGGAAGAAGACTTGCACATGCATGGTAATCAGTACCAGATTGCTTTGTCTATTTTGTTTGTGGGTTACATTCTTTTCCAAGTTCCTTCGAACATGTTGATGAACAGATTAGGTCGTCCATCTACTTATCTTGCTGTTGTTATGACGATCTGGGGTGCGATTTCTACCTGTACTGCTGCTGTGCAAGGCTTTGGTGGCTTAGCTGCTGTGCGTGTTTTGCTTGGTGTTGTTGAATCCGCTTTCTTCCCAGGTGCCTTGATGATCTTGTCCAGTTGGTACGACAAGAAGAGTCTTGCCTTGAGAAACTCCATCTTGTACTCTGGTTCATTGATCAGTTCTGCTTTCGGTGGTTTGCTTTCCGCTGCTATCTTGGAGATGGACGGCTTGGGCGGTGTTGCTGGTTGGAGATACATTTTCATTATCGAAGGTGGTCTCACTGTTTTGATTGCTCCACTTGCTTATTTCATCTTGCCAGATAACCCAAACAACACCAAGTTTTTGAGCCAGGAGGAGAAAGATATTGTCATGTGGAAGTTGAAGAAAGATCTCGGTAACGTCGACGACTCGGACGCGGAAGCCAAAGAATCCGACTGGCAA